>VWZT01009953.1:7542-44464 GCA_013397055.1 Pachycephala philippinensis
CAGCGCTGTCTGAGTGCCACCAGGGCCCCGGCAGTGGCAGGGGCTCTCCGGTGCTCACAGGGTGGCCTTTCTGCCTCTCCCCGTGCTGGCAGGGCTGCGCTGCCCACGGCAGGCTCTGCTCAGGCACATCCTCCTCTCAGCCCAAGGAGCTGCTCCCTCAGGCATTCATGTGGGAAAGTTCCTTGTTCCCCCTCCCAGCCTGATGTTTTGGGAAGGAGCTTGTCTCCGTCCCTGCAGGAATCACCCCTTGCCCTCAAGTGTACCTGGGGCCCATCGAGTGTTTGGAGAGGTCCTGGCTGCTGAAGGGAAGGAGGGACAGAGCTCTGAGCAACTGAAGCTGCTCCAGTTCCACACCTGGGCTGGCAGCAGCCCTGGAAAGGGCCCCAGGGATGGTTGGTTGTGTTGGATGGAGCTGCTTGGAGTTGGGGCTGCTGTGGTGCTGGCACCTACACAGGGATCTGTGCGAGCCCTCAGTGGCAGAGGCTGCTGGTCACCAGCAGGAGAGGTGGACAAAGAAGGACAGAGCCCAGATCCCTCATGGCTGCTGGCTGTCCACTCCCTGGGGGCAAGGACAGAAGTGACAGAACCATGGAATCACAGAATCAGAGAATCATGGAATGGTTTGGGCTGGGAAGGCCTCTACATTGGTCAAACCCAGCCAGTCCCCAGCACTGCCGAGGCCACCACTGACCCGTGTCCCCAAGGGCCACATCCACACAGCTGTTAAATCCCCACAGGGATGGGGACTCCAGCACTGCCCTGGGCAGCTGTGCCAGGGTTGGACAGGCCTTTCCATGAAGGAATTTCCCCAGTATCCAACCTGAACCTCCTGTGGCACAACTTGAGACCCTTTCCTCTCATCCTGTCCCTGTTCCCTGGGAGCAGAGCCTGAGCCCCCCCAGCTGCCCCCTCCTGCCAGGGAGTTGGTGACAGGAGATCTCTGCACCCCTGGGCACTGTTGGGTGTTTGCTGGTAATGTCTCAGTGAGTCTGGGGATGGTAGTGGCATCTCCTGCATCCCTGGGGAGAAATGGGAATCATGGAATGGTCTTGTGGGAAGGGACCTTAAAGCCCACCCTGTCCCACCCCTGCCACGGCAGGGACACCTCCCACTGTCCCAGGGTGCTCCAAGCCCTGTCCAACCTGGCCTTGGACACTTCCAGGGGCAGCCACAGCTTCTCTGGGCACCTGTGCCAGGGCCTCCCCACCCTCACATGGAGGAATTCCTTCCTAATAATATCCAACTTAAATCTCCCCTTTTTCAGTTTAAAACCATTCCCCTGTCCTCTCACTACACCCCTGCTAAAAGTCTGTCTCCACTTTCCTTATGAGCCCCTCTAATCCTTGAAGCATCCCCTCATCTTGGCCCCCCACCTTCACCTACACCCAGAAGCTGGACCTGGCTGCCTGCCCCAGGATCGAGATTCCAATCTATTTAAATGTTGGAGAATATTTTTAATTACAGGGATAGCCAGGAGCTGCCCCTGGGCATGGGAACTGGTGCAGCCAAAGGTGCTGGGTGCCGATGGAGCGTGTGTCAGCACTTCCAGCACCCTGACCCACTGTCAGGAGAAGGAGCAATCCCTCCTCATGCCCTCACAAGACAGATCCTTGGCGCCCTTCCCTGTATCCAGCTTCTCCAGTGTCCCAGCTGGCATTTTTCACCCGGGGCAGGGGGGAAAGAGGAACAGCAGCATGGAAAATGTCACATGAGAGGGATGCTGGAGCAGTCACGTCACTGCAGCTGCCCAGGGGGGCTGGAAAATGTGGGAGTTTTGAGCAAATCCCAGGGAACTAAGAGCTGGAATTCCCTGTCCAGCTTGAGCTGGATCCAGCCTCTGAGTGGCATTGGTGTCCCTTGGGTTTTGGAGAGGGGGCTGGAAGGTGGCACGTCAGGGTTGGGGGCTTGGTGCCAGATCCTGGCACAGGTGGTGTGGAAACAGCTCGGGAGGCACTCAGTGTCCAGGGCTACGTCCTTCCTTCTTCCCTCTTTTTAAAGGTCCTGGGCAAAGTCTGACCTGGGCTGGGCACCAAGCTCTGCTCCCACTGTCCCCAGGTGCTCCCAGCCCAAGGTCAGGTTATTCCTCTGCTCCAGCCCTGCTCCGACCTGATGCTGGTGCCACAGGGCTCCCAACCATCCACCTACGGAGTGTCTCCATCCCTCCTCCCCTCATCCTGCAGCACCCATGTCCATCCCTGTCCCCCCTCCCCTCGTCCTGCAGCACCCGTGACCATCCCTGTCCCCCCTGCAGCACCCCGTGCCTCTGCTCTGGGATTAGAGCCCATTTAATGCGCAGCCGGATCCCAGCTCCCGGGATCCAGGAGGGTGAGAGGCGCTTATGGAAATGCAAGGTCACATCTGCAGGTTAAGCCAAAACACAGCCCTGGCTCCCGGCTCTCTGTGGCTTTGCCATTCCAGTGTGGTGTGATAAGAGGGGGGATTTCTGCTTTGGAAGCAGAAAGTCCGCTAAAAACAACTTTTCCTTGCTTTGCTCTGCTCTGGCGCCCACTGGAACACCACCATGCCATGCAGGCAGCGAGGTGATGGGCAAACAGATCCCAAATAAGCTTCTCCTTGGAGCCCCTGTGACTCTCCCAAGGGCTCTCCCTGCTCAGTGCAACAAACACCCTCCTCCCTGCGCCGTTCCTGGTTTTCCAGGCTTTTCCGGGGTCACTGGTGTTGACACAAGGATCTTGTGGTGCATCCTCTGTTAAGCCCCAGCAACTGATAACCCCAGCCTGGAGCTTTCAGAAGGATGCTGCAGGACTTGGGGGTCAAATCCCTGGAAATCTGAAGCATGGCTCTTGGCAACACCTTTCCCTTGGCTGGTGGGCTCAGCTCCTGCCAATAACCTTCCTCTGCAGGAAAACCAGCTCACGTAATGCACGGGCTTGAAAGGCTTGACAAAAATTGCTGTTTTCATGCCCAAAGTCTCATGGTTGGGGATTTACTGCACTCCCAGCAAGGTTTCCTGAGGAAGCCGTGTCTGCCCGATCCCTGAAGTGTTCAGCGCCAGGCTGGAAGGGGCACAGGGCCTGGTCCAGTGAAAGGGCAGGGGAGTGGAACTGAATTGTCTTCAGGGTCCCTTCTAACCCCAACCATTCCATGATTCCATGAATTAGCGGGAAGGAGGGTGGGGCTGCCAGGGAGTGGCAGTGGGAAGTGCTGGGGTCTGTGCCTCCACCTTCTCCTGCATCTCCCTGGAGTCTGGGCCTCCCAGCTTTTCCTCTTATTTTTTATTAGCGCGATTTGCCAGAGGATTCCTACGTAGTGGAATTGGTTGGAAGCCTCAAGGTGGGATCTCTGGGGTGAGCACCCTCTGAGGTGCTGGGACATGATCCCACACATGCTGCTCTGCCCCGCCTGTTTTTCCCAGGAGCACAGCGGGTTTTCCAGGCACTCAACTCTCAGCCTTTGCCGAGAGCAAACAGCCCCTGGAATCAGGGCTCTGTGTTTGCCCTCCCTGTTTGGCTTGTGGGCTCAGCACCAGCACTGATACCTTATCACGGGACCTGGGAGCCCAGAGCTGGTGCCGGCCTGTGGAGCCCATGACGCGTTCCCAGAATGGCTGGGAGTTTTCCAAGGGAAAGTTTGCTGCCTTTTTCCTCCTGCAAAGTTGATCCACCCAGGAATTGCACCTGAACTGCTTGTGCTCCTCCGGTGGTGCTGAGGGGGTGTTGGGCGGTGTTTGGGTCCTGCTGGAGCTCCGTGGCAAGGGCAGAGCAGCGCTGGTCCCACATGGCTCCGGGGCCATGAACCCCACGGGGGGGCTTGGCCAAAGCTCTGGGTGTGTGAGGCTGGGCAGGACAGAAGGATGGCCCCATCCGGCCTCCTCAGCCCTGTTTTTGGGATCCTCCTGGGTTCCCTGTGTTACCTCCAAAGAGCTGAGCAACCTGTGACCCTCTTGGCTCCACGGCCCTTATCCCTGGCACATTTATCAGCTCCCCTGAGGTGTTCTCCATGCTCTGCTAACGAGCAGAATAGCCTCAGTGCCGATGGCCAGGGAAGTGGGAGCACAGTGACCCGTGTGAGCAGCAGGACACGCTGCCAGCTCTGCCCAGCCGGGCATCACATTCAGCTCTGCCCTGCTGTGGCTGAGGGTGGTGCCCATGGTGGGCCCAGCAGGGACATCAGGGCAGTCGGGGGCTTCTCCAAGGTTTTCCTGGTGTGTTTTCCATGTGAAGAGCCACCGTGGCCATGGCATGCCCCGTGGCTGGCAGACAGGCTGCGAAACGAGCTGCCAAACTGGTCTAAAGCTCATCGCTGCAAAGGGTCAAGGGGAGGAGGAGGAAGGAATTCCCAGGGATTGACTGGCCCAGCACGGGAGCTCAGGGCTCTGATGGCTCTGTGCTCTTCACTGGGGCGTGCTCTGACCCCCCTGGGGGGATGTGATGCTCCGACCCCTCTTGGGTAATGCACCGACCCCTCTTTTGGCAATGTCCCGGCCCCCCTTGGGTGATGTCCTGGCCCCCCCGGGCGATGTCCTGGCCCCACCTTGGGCGATGTCCTGGTCCCCCTTGGGTGATGTCCTGGCTCCCCCTTGGGTGATGTCCTGGCCCCCCCGGGCGATGTCCTGGCCCCCCCGGGCNCCCTTGGGTGATGTCCTGGCTCCCCCCCGGGCGATGTCCTGGCCCCACCTTGGGCGATGTTCTGGCCCCCCAAGGTGCTGCACTGACCCCCAAGTGCCCTCTCTATTGTCCATCCCCAGCTCTGATCCCGCTGCAGCCGCACATGACCTTGGAGCTCTCTCATTCATTCCTCATCTCCTTGGAGCGCAGCAACTGCTTTCCATGGCCCTTTTCCACCTCTATAGAGCTGCTCCAGCTCCCAGTCGGTCTCGTGCCCTGTTCCCTCGCCCCGAGCTCTCGGAGGGTCAGCCCAGGAAAGCAGCCAGGCCAGATGGAGCCCCACGGGCTGGGACAGGAGCTGCCTTTTCAGCTGGAGTCACTGGAGATGCACGCTGGCGTGTGCATACTAATGACCCGCGGGTTTTGTTCCAACTGTGGCCCCTTTGTACCGCACAAAGCGGCCCCCGGGCGCCGGGATCGGCCCGGGGGAGCCAGCACAGCACATTTAATGCATTCAGGACTCCAACAGTGCTGATAGAGGGCTTTCCCCGGCCCTCTCCCCACTAAAACAGCCAGCTGGGCGCTTTTCCCGCTGCCCGGCTCCCGAGCTCAGCGAGCTGCCTTGAAAACAAACAGGAGGGGACACTCCGGGCTCAGCCCTTGGGGCTCCCCTTGGAGAAGCCGGGTCCCAGCTCTCCCTGGGGAAGGCAGCAATGAGGCCGCAGAGGTCTTTTGGAGTTTCTCCCTCCCTGGTTTCCTGCTGCCACTCCCCGAGCTGCCGTCGGCGTGGAGCCGCATGCCGGGAGCGTGTGGGATTCCTGGGGCAGGGCAGTAAGCTTGGCCCGGGCTGGGAAGGCCAAGCCTGAAAATGAGGGTTTTTTCCATATATCAAAAAGTCAGCCAAGCTCCGGGGTTCCCGCAGCTGCCATCAGGGTTTAACCCCTGGGGATGGAGGTTTAGGAGCTTCCACAAGCATCAGTAGGGTCAGGAATGGCTCTGCTGCCTTCTTCCTTATGGAGCCTGAGGCTAGAGCTCATCTTCCCTGGGATCCCTGTTGGTTTGGGCATGGGCTTTTCTGGGTGGGGCTGGTGGGATTTATCCTCCTGCCACACCCTCCCTGAGGCATCTGGATCTGGCTCAGTGGTGGAGTATTGATCCTCCATCAGCTGTGGGGGTGCCGGGGGCAGAGGAGGGGCAGGGAATACAGTGACTGCCCCAATAAAATACCAAAAAATATAACAATGAATAAATTAATGAAATACATTAAAAAGTCAGACCTTATCCTTGTACCTGGGAGGGGGCTGGTTACCTCAGGGCTCTGGCAGGGTGTGGACAGAGGACCCTCCAAGTTAACGGGTTGTCCTTGTCCTGATCCCGCAGAGGATGGGGACTTTCTGGCGCTGGACCTTGGTGGCACCAACTTCCGCGTGCTGAGAGTGAAGGTGTCGGACAATGGGCTGCAGAAGGTGGAGATGGAGAACCAGATCTACGCCATCCCCGAGGAGCTCATGCGTGGCAGTGGGGTGCAGGTGGGTCCTGGGACAGTCCCTGATGTGTCCTAGGGCTGGAGCAGGACTGGCCATCCCGCCACTGCCCGGGCCAGGGCATTGGGCTGGATCTTGTGCCGGGAGCTGTGAGCTCCTGGCGATGAGTGAGGGTGGGCAGGGATGTGGGCACAGCATCCCCTCGGAGTGGGCAGCCAGCTGAGGTCCCACTCTTTACCCTCTTTCCAGCTTTTCGACCACATTGCCGAATGTTTGGCCAACTTCATGGACAAGCTGCAAATCAAAGACAAGAAACTACCCCTTGGCTTCACCTTCTCCTTCCCGTGTCACCAGACCAAGCTGGATGAGGTGGGTGAGGGGCTGTGCTGGGTCAGGCTGAACTCTCGCTGTGGCTTCCACACCAATTTAGCTCAGGCTTTTAATTAGGCTCATTGATTTTGGGTCATGTGACCTTTCCTGAAGGGCCACGTCTCTCGTTTCTGTAAAGCCATTTCCCAAGCTCTGGGTAAGAGGAGCTTTAAGAACTGCACTGTCCCTTTATTTTTATGGATATTTTTTGTTGGTGCAATGACTCAGTGGCTGCAGGGTCAGGGACAGAAAGGATCGAACATTCCTTCAGGGAATGCAGAGCTTGGCATCACTTCCCAATAACCCTGTTGCTTGTCATCTTCTCCAAACACACCATTAACACCCTGTTTAAAAGAAAATCAATGTTTGCTAAGGATATGTGCCAGGTTGCCTTTTTAAAGCTGTTTGATGACAATAAGTGGTGGTGGATCTCCTGTTTTAAACACACCTGGCCAGGTTTTCATAGGAGCCTGGAGCGATTTGGGTTTGGAAGGGACCTTAAGGACCATTCAGAGTTCCACCTCCCTGCCATGGGCAGGGTCATCTTCCACTATCCCAGGTTGCTCCAAGCCCTGTCCAACCTGGCCTTGGACACTTCCAGGGATGGTGCAGCCACAGCTGCTCTGGGTACCCTGTGCCAGAGCCCCTCCACATCCTGGATTTCTGGATTTCCCCAGAAATTTATCTCGAGGGTTTCTCAGCTACCACCCATCTGTGAGCTTTGTCAGAGTCCTGGTGGCCCAGGGTCACGGTGTGTGCCAGCAGGGCGCGGTGCTGGCGAGTGAGGGAGGTGTCCCAGGAGCTGCGGGGCTTTGGGAGGTGATGTTTCCGTGAGATGCCTCCGTGGAGAGCAGCTTTTCCCTGGTTGCTCCAGAGCTCCAGACGTGCCGAGCATCACATCCCCCCGTGCAGCCGGCGCGGGGAGGGGGGTCCCTGTCCCCCTCCGCCAGCCCCGGGCACCGATGGCTGTCACTGTCGCTGTCGCTGTCACTGTCGCTGTCAGCTCTGCCGGGAGCCGTGACCTCACCGGGAGACCAAACATCCCCGAGCCCAGCGAGGCGCGTGGCCCCCGCCGCTGCCGCCCGGCACTCCCGGCTCTGCTCGGAGGGGCGAAGCTCCGATGCTCCGATTCCCCGCTGCTCCTGTCCTTGCCCTTGTCTCACCTCGGGGTGGGCAGTGCCGGCTCCATGGAGCGCGGCAGCCCCGGCACGTCCTCCCGTGGGGAACGGCGCCCGTGCCTCGGCTCCAGGAGGGATTAACGCTTTCCTCCTGGCAGCCACGGGGCTGTAAAGGACGCTGAAATACAGAAGCTGCAGGGGAGGCACATAGGCCCAGCGAGCCCCCCGCCCTGCAGGGATGGGTCAAGGAGCATTCCTGAGGCACAATGAGCCTCTCACCCCATGGGGCTGGGTCAAGGAGCATTCCATAGGCACAGCAAGCCACCCACCCCTCAGGGATGGGTCAAGGAGCATTCCTTATGCTTGTGAACAGGTTTTGCTGCAGGGCTCGATCAAACCTGGTCATGGGAACAAAGTTCCTCCTGCCAGGGGAGCAACGAGCAGCTCACATGTTACACATGGCTTTCATGGCCATAAACTTTATCTGACACGGAAGTTGTACCTGATAGCGCAGCCCATAACGGGGGGCTCCCCCATGGGGCCATATGTCCCTTGTGCCAGGAGCCAGGGGTCACCCCCAGGCTTCCCTCTTGCTGTTCCCCCACAGAGCATTCTCGTGACGTGGACAAAGGGGTTCAAGTGCAGCAGTGTGGAGGGGAGGGACGTGGTGTCGATGCTGCGCAAGTCCATCAAGAAAAGAGGGGTAAGAGGCTGGGATGGGGCACACGGGTCTCTGGGACAGGAGACCTTGGCTCTGTGGAGCTGTTTTGGTCTGTTTTGTCTGTGTTGGATCACCCTCTCTCCTTTCCACCATCTCAGGACTTTGACATCGACATTGTGGCCGTGGTGAATGACACCGTGGGGACCATGATGACCTGTGGCTACGATGACCACAACTGTGAAGTTGGCCTCATTGTTGGTGAGCTGCAGCAAGGGGGAAGAGCTGGGGTCCATCCCTTCAGGAACTCCAGAGGGAGATCCTGCTTCTTGCAGGCCTTGGGGTCTTTGGGGAAAAAAAGAGAGGGGGATATCAATGTTGGAAAACCAGCATTGCCCAGTGTTTGTTTGCTTAGTTCTTCACTTTCTGTGGTGCATTGGGCTGTGGCCAAAGGGAAATGAGGGATAATGGGAATGAGGGAAAGGCAGTGTCCTTGCTCACCCTGTCCCTGTGCTCGGCCAGGTACCGGCACCAACGCCTGCTACATGGAGGAGATGAGGCACATTGACCTGGTGGAAGGGGACGAAGGTCGGATGTGCATCAACATGGAGTGGGGGGCCTTCGGGGACGACGGGGTGCTCAACGACATCCGCACCGAGTTCGACCGTGAGATCGACATGGGCTCGCTCAACCCTGGCAAACAATTGTGAGCAGATTCTTGGCTCGGGCTTGGGCTCGTGGTTTGCTCAGCATTGTCTGTCCTCCCATAGCGCCGGCGTTCTGGGACTGGGGAGGTCATCCCGGCTAACTGGGTCACCGTGTCCTCTGCCACCGGTGCAGAGAGGGGCAGTGTCCTGTCCTGGGGCTGTGTCCCAAACTGGGGCAGTGTCCCAACCCGGGGCTGTCTGCCCCACCTGCTGCCCTCATGAGCCCCTCATGTGAACGTGCTGGTTCCTGTTCCCTTCCTGGCCAGCCCAGGCAGACACCCTCACCTAATATCCACGTCCCAGTCCTACAGATCTCCCATTCCTCACAGGGCTGCTGTGGCGTGGGGGTGATCTGGGGGTCCCTGCAAACTGACTGAGCCCCTTCAGGTGGCCATGAGTTCTCTTTGCAGAATGATGGTCATGTCCACATGGCTTCATATTCTCAGTGATGGGATAAGCTGCTCTGGGAAGAGATTACCTAGATTCCATTTAGGATGGGAGGCTGCCAAGGGGTTTTCAGGTCAGCCTGTGGCCACCTCATGGCACACACAGCCAAACACACATGGTTTAGCCTGGAGAAAAGGAAGCTCAGGGGGAACTTACGGTGAGATAGGAGAGGTTTAGGTTGGATGGCAGGGAAAATTTCTGCTCTGAAAAGCTGGTCAGGTGTGACATAGGCTGCCCAGGGCAGTGGTGGTGTCACCCTCTCTGGAGGGATTTAACACCTGTGTGGATGTGGCACTTGAGACATGAGTTAGTGGTGGCCTTGGCAGTGCTGGGGAGTGGCTGGACTTGATAACCTTGGAGGGCTTTTCCAACCCAAACCATTCCCTGATTCTATCTCGTGCCTCCCTACGGGCAGGTTTGAGAAGATGATCAGCGGAATGTACATGGGGGAGCTGGTCAGACTCATCCTGGTGAAGATGACCAAGGAAGGGCTGTTGTTTGGGGGAAGGCTCACACCAGATCTGCTCACCACTGGCCACTTTGAGACCAGATTTGTCTCTGCCATTGAGAAGTAAGTAGGATCCAGGGGGTTTCCTGGGTCCCAGCCCATCTCCCGACATCCGTGGATGGACCATCACTGGGCAAACCCAGACCATCACACAGCGAGAGTTGCATTCCCAGGCATGAACCCCTTTTTGTCCTTCCAGGGAGAAGGAGGGGCTGCAGAAAGCCCACGAGATCTTGAGCAAGCTGGGCCTGGAGCCGTCGCACGAGGACTGCCTGGCCACGCTGCGCATCTGCCAGATCGTGTCCACGCGCTCGGCCAGCCTGTGCGGGGCCACGCTGGCCGCGGTGCTGCGCCGCATCAAGGACAACAAGGGCGTGGAGCGGCTGCGCTCCACCGTCGGCGTGGACGGCTCCGTCTACAAGAAACACCCGCAGTGAGTCCGGGGACAGGGACAGGGATCTGGGGCATGGTGGGGACAGGGACACAGAGAGGGATGTGCTGCTGCCCGCACTGGGAACAGCTTGGCACAAGAGAAGAATCTCCAAATATTCCCTTGGACACCTCATTTGGATCCCAGGGAGTCCCCAGAGGGTCACACTCAGGTCCCCTTTCCTCTTTCTCCACAGCTTTGCCCGTCGCCTCCACAAGACCGTGAGGAAGCTGCTGCCGGACTGCGAGATCCGGTTCATCCGCTCGGAGGATGGGAGCGGCAAAGGGGCGGCCATGGTGACAGCGGTGGCCTACAGGCTGGCTGCACAGCACAAGGCCCGGCAGAAGATCCTGGAGCCCCTCAAGCTGAGCCACGAGCAGCTGCTGGAGGTGAAGGAAAGGATGAGGATGGAGATGGAGAAAGGGCTGGGCAAGGAGACGCATGCGGAGGCAACGGTGAAAATGCTGCCCACCTACGTGTGCTCCACTCCTGATGGAACAGGTGATGTGTCCTGTGCAAAACCTCTGTGTGCGAGCCCATGGATGTCCTGCATCCTTGAGAGAGGCTGGATCCTTTGCTATGGCTGGTTCCTCTTTGTAGTGGGAGTTGCACAAACCTCCAGTTTGATAGTGGGCAGAGCACTGAGCCTCTGGGACGTTCTGCACCTGACTTAACACAAAGCCTGGCTCTGGCTGTGGTTTTCCCTGCCACAGGATTCTCCCCACCCTCATCCTGGGTTGTGCTCCTGGTTCTGCCTGTGGCTTGGGCGAGCGCCTGACCTTGGCTTGAAGCTTGTGCAGGTCCTGTGCAGGGCCGGGAGCTGGACTTCAGTGATCCTTGTGGGTCCCTTTCAGCTCAGGTTTATGATTCAAAGCCTCATCATCACCGCAAGTCTGGAGCAAACCTCTCCATCCTCTTCCTACCTGCACCCCCTGTTCCTACCTGCATTCCCAGCCATGTCTCTGTTTCCATCCCTCTCCCTGGAAGAGGGCAGATTCTTATTTGCTCTGTGCCGCATCCTGGATGCCCCGTGCTGGGATCTCTCCTGATGATCCTCTCTTGGGTTGCAGAAAAGGGAGATTTCCTTGCCCTGGACCTGGGAGGAACCAACTTCCGCGTGCTGCTGGTGCGCGTCAGGAACGGGATGCGGCGCGGGGTGGAGATGCACAACAAGATCTACTCCATCCCCGTAGAGATCATGCAGGGCACGGGAGAGGAGGTCAGGATGGGCACATGGAGAGGGGAAAGGGGCATCTTCCCTGGGGTGGCTGGATCAGGGCTGACCATGGAGCTGGTCTTGCCTCTCCAGAGAGCAAAACCAGGAGTGGGGAGGGCTGGTGCTCCCCTGCCCTTAGAGCAGTGAGTTCTGCCCAAGGCTCTGGGGTTTGGAAAGCTGGAGGCTGGTTTTAGGTTAGAAATGGTGTTATTCCCAGACATGACTGAACCTCCCCGAATCCCACACACTCCACAAGGGCAGATAAGCATCATCCCCATTTCCCAGATAGGGAAACCACAACACAAGCACTGAGATGTCTCCGGCGACACATTGGGAAAGAGTTTTGCAAACCACTCCAGACGGTGCTTGGGGACTGGGAGGATCTCCAGCAGACTGGGCTGGAGGGCTGTGGGAATCCCTTGCAGAGGGACTGGATTCCTGTGTCACCTCCCTGCTGGCTCCCACCCCTCCTGAGCCCTGTGAGGTAGAGATAACACAGGGATTTGGCCACATCGTGGGTGGGAAGAGGGTGAAACTGAGCTTTTTGGGGTTGCTCACCTCCCACAGTGCAGCTGAGCCGTGTCCTGCTCCATTCAAAGTCCTGGGAGTGATTTGAACATTCCAACAGGCCTGGGAATGGGTCAGAATCCCCAGCAGTTTGGGCAGGCTGGCTTCCAGCTGGGCTCTGGCTGTGGTGGTAACTTTTCCCTTTTGCTCATCCAGCTCTTTGACCACATTGTCCACTGCATCTCTGACTTCTTGGAGTACATGGGAATGAAGGGCGTATCGCTCCCGCTCGGATTCACCTTCTCCTTCCCCTGCCAGCAGAACAACCTGGATGAGGTAATCCCACCCCTCTGGGCAGCACCCCTGGCTGGTACCTGGCTGTCCCTCCCACCTGGTATTGAGGGGGATTCACTGGGGGGTTTTTTCCACACCAGGGAATTCTCCTGAAGTGGACAAAAGGTTTCAAGGCGACAGGCTGCGAGGGAGAGGACGTGGTGGGCCTGCTGAAGGAGGCCATTCACAGGAGAGAGGTGAGCAGCCATGGGGCTGGGAGAAGCCGGCGGCTGCTCCCACATCCTGACTCTCTTTAGCATCATTAATTGGCCTGTAAAACAAATTACTGGGCTGAGCTCAGGGCTAATGAGTGTCGGAATTTTCACAGCCGCCCTTACTCATCACTTGAGGTTGGATTTTCAGACCCCGGAGCTACGGGCTGGCTCCTGGCCAGGGCTGGAGCAGACTTGTCTGGCCCTGAGCTCAGGAGACACCGGCTCGTTTCCTCAGCACAGACCACCCCAAGCTTCTGCCCAGGGGCTGCTCCTGGCAGGGCTGACCCAGCCCCTTGGCAGCTGGAGGTGTCTGAGGTCTGAGCCCTATCTGCAGACAGGTGGGGCTGTGGGAAGTCCGTGGGTGCCTCCATGTCTGTGGGGGTGGATGGCCATGGAGGGCAAGGGAGAACAGTTTTAAACTAAAAGAGGAGAGATTTAGGTTGGATGTCAGGAAGAAATTCCTCCCTGTAGGGTGGCGAGGCCCTGGTGCAGCGTACCCAGAGAAGCTGTGGCTGCCCCTGGATCCCTGGCAGTGCCCAAGGCCAGGTTGGATGGGGCTTGGAGCACCCTGGGACAGTGGAAGGTGTCCCTGCCCATGGCAGGGGTAGTAGAATGGGATGGGCTTTAAGGTCCTTTCCAACCCAGACCATTCCATGATTCTGTTACTCTGTGACCCCCATACTCAGCAGATAGACAGGTCCTTTCCCAGCCGTGGGAGCAGACTTAGCAGGAATTCCAAGTCCTCCAGGAATAACTCGTGCAATCCATCCCTCTGCAGGAATTTGACCTGGACGTGGTGGCAGTGGTCAATGACACAGTTGGCACCATGATGACCTGTGGGTACGAGGATCCCTATTGTGAAGTTGGGCTGATTGTTGGTGAGAACTGAAACTTCCTTACGGAGCTCCCGGTCTGTGGTCCCACACCTGCCCCATGGGGCGCAGGAGGTATTCCAGGGCTCTGATCCCGCTCCTCTCCGCAGGCACGGGCAGTAACGCCTGCTACATGGAGGAGATGAGGAATGTGGAGCTGGTGGAAGGGGACGAGGGCAGGATGTGTGTCAACATGGAGTGGGGGGCCTTCGGGGACAGCGGGTGCCTGGATGACATTCGGACGGAGTTCGACAAGGCGGTGGATGAGCTGTCCCTCAACCCCGGGAAGCAGAGGTGGGTGGTGGCTTTGGGGGGCTGGAAGGGACCCCGATGAGGCCGAGGGTCCAGGAGCAGTTCTGCTCCACCAGCCCCTTGGTGGATCCAGGGGATGACGAGCAGGGCAGAGCCTGGCTTTGGGACACACCAATGTGTCCCTTGTCCCCTGCCCGTGGGTGGGGCTGCGCTGCTGGGCTTGCTGAAAGGATTGTACTGAAGGCACCTGGCAGAGCTGGAATCCCCATCCAGACCCAGTGTCCCTTCCTGTCCTGATGTCCAGCCTCATCCTCTCCTTCCCAGGTTTGAGAAGATGATCAGCGGGATGTACCTGGGGGAAATTGTCCGCAACATCCTGATGGATTTCACCAAGAGAGGGCTGCTCTTCCGGGGACGGATCTCAGAGAGGCTGAAGACCAGAGGGATCTTTGAGACCAAGTTTCTGTCCCAGATAGAAAGGTGAGATCCAACAGGCGAGTGAGCAACAGCTGCCAATCAGAGCAAGGATGGAATCTGGGGAAGTTCCCCCAGGGCTGCTTAGAGAAGTTCCACGTGCTTGGTCTGGAGCCAGGGTGATGCAGGATGGTGCCACACAGATAAATCGGCAGAGCCCACGTGGTTCTGGCAGCGCCAGCGTGGAGAGACAAGGAGGCTGTCTGGGGCTGGCAGCACAGATGGCTCTTTATCCTCTGCCCTGGGCAGAGAGGGGCCGTGGGTTACAGGGGTGTCACACTCCGATGGCTTTGTCCTGAAATAGCCTCCCTGATTAGGATGTAACACCAGGCCACATCCAGGTCTGAAAGCTGAAGTCGAAGGCGGGCTGTAGGGTCCCCCTAGCCACTGTCACCCAAGCCATGAGTCCCCGGGCTCTGCAGGACGTAGATCAGGAAGGGGAAGCCACACATCCCATCTGCGCCATCTCCTAACGCTGCCTGCCCCCTGTGTCCCTGCAGCGACTGCCTGGCCCTGCTCCAGGTGCGCTCCATCCTGCAGCACCTGGGCCTGGAGTCCACGTGCGACGACAGCATCATCGTGAAGGAGGTGTGCACGGTGGTGGCGCGGCGCGCGGCCCAGCTCTGCGGTGCCGGCATGGCCGCCGTGGTGGACAAGATCCGCGAGAACCGGGGGCTGGACTTCCTCAAAATCACGGTCGGCGTGGACGGGACGCTCTACAAGCTGCACCCTCAGTGAGTGGCTCTGGTTGTGCTCCAAGGGGGCTGCCCCGGGGCACCTGTCCACCTTGGGCGGCTGGGGAGCTCGGGGGGAAGGTTCAGGGGGTAATGGGGGAGGATTTGAGGTGTTCCAGGGGCTCGAGGGCTGCCGGGAGCTCACTGACCCAAACTTGAGGCCCAGCAAGAGTCAGCTGCTCCCTTGGACAGGGCACCGAGACAGGTAATGCAGCAGGCGCTCCTCCAGTCCCGCTGGACCTGACCCGGACATGATGGCCAGGTTCAGGCAGGACTCCAAGTCATGGGGATGAGGCAGCTCTAACCAACCATGAGCCGGGTCACGAAGGTTTACGGCCACACAAAAACTTGCCCATGCCAGAGCTGGTGGCTGGTGCTGCTGGACAGGGAGGCTCAGACAGGGACTAAAGCACTGGGCTGAGCTTAAATAGGGCTCAGGAACCCATGGGCAAAGGGAGGCTCTGAAGACTTCCCCCAGGTGGGGCTGGCCAGGGGTGTTGAGGCTCATTAGTGCTCCCAGGGCTTGGTGGGACTCGAGAAGGGGCTGGTTTTAGTCCTGAGTGAAGGCACAGCACAGTTGTGTTGTAATTATGGGCTTGGGCTGAAGTGTGGAGACTTGGGCGTTCCAAGCTCCATCCGTCCATCCATCCATCCATCCATCCATCCATCCATCCATCCATCCATCCATCCATCCATCCATCCATCCATCCATCCATCCATCCATCCATCCTTCTCCTCGGGGTCTGCATTGCTCTTTGAGGCTCTGTGCAAAGCAGTGAAAGGGTTGGGACTGACACCTTCATCCCATGGCCGCTTAATTCAGAACCTCTCCCTCCCCTTGCCCTGCAGCTTCTCCACCGTCATGCACGAGACAGTGAAGGAGCTGTCCCCCAAGTGCGAAGTGACCTTCCTGCAGTCGGAGGACGGCAGTGGCAAAGGCGCCGCGCTCATCACGGCTGTGGCCTGCCGCATCCGCGAGGCCGGGCAGCGGTAGAGGGAAGGAGGTTTGCCCAAGAGCTTGGTTTCAGCAAAACAGGATGTGGTCCTCACCCAATCCCTCCCTCTCTCTGCACACACTCACACACCCACGCACCCCCTCCCCCTCCAAGCAGACTCGTAGCTTTACTTGTTCTCCGAGGCACCACGGTGGGACTGGAGACGCCGTGGGCTCTGTACAAAGTATTGTCGTAGGAGTTTCCTTGCATGCCATAAAACCACCTGTCGAGTAAAGCTCACAGTGTCTTTTGGCTTCTCCCTGCATTTCCAGGTGGAGCTGGAGCTGTCCCACCCGCAGCCTCTGTCACACCCCAGCTCTCCCCTCACCGCTCCAAACCACTCCCCTAAGAGCAGTAGGGATAACGCTCGGATAACTGAGACACTGCATTGTCACTTTAACAGTACCTATTTATGTCAGTCGGAGTCGTAGCTGTCCGTGCTGTAGAAGCAAACCTCTAAGATTGGGCTAAAGACCTCCACTAGTCTTTTACCCTGATCAAGGCTGTATTATTTCCATGAAAGTCATGGTAACTCTTAAAGCACAGGGTGCAGAATTCCACCGGCGTGGCCGCGGCTGCACTGGAGGTACCACGTATCTCCCTTGGTGAGCAATACTAGAGAAGCTGCTGGAGCCAGGCGCGAGGGGCGCCTCGGCCGGCTCCGGCAGAGCACGTGCCTGGAAATAATTGGGGACTCAGGGTCTAATCCCATTTCCTGACCTCTCACCCGCACCCTGAGTAGCGTGTAGGAACGTGGCATGTAGGTAGGGTCGTGTTTCACCCCGGACACCACTCCCCTCTTCCCTGGTGCATGTGTGGGCACGAGGAGCCACTGCCACGGGTCAGTGCCTCTCCTGCCAAGCCCCAGCCTCGTGGCTGTGTGTCTGCCCTTGGCGTGGAGAGTCTGGTTTGCTTTGTGTCTGTGAAATAGTTATGCGGCTGCAGCCTTTAGGTGGCACCTGGATTTATACACTGTATATTTATGTTTTAAGAGATCTGATGTCTTTTTATGTACATAGTCTCGGGGGGGTTGTATCACTTAGTTTTAACATCACCTTTTCATGTCGTTGAAGAACAGTACAGAGTAATTATTTTATTTTTTTTTCTTCTGTTGTGTAATTTTCTTTTTATTTTAAAATTTTCATGGGATAGACTGGAGAAAGAGACCCAAATTCCTGAGGATGGTTGTACAAGAGGTTTGGGCATTCTGACTTTATCACCAGGACAAAAGGGAAAGCAGAAGGCCAGGGACGCAGTGTGCGGGAGCAGCAGGGCCCTGCGGTGATGCTGTCGGGTTTAGGTTGGGTTTAACCTTAGGAGAGGTTTTATTTTGTCCCCTGCCCTCCCCAGCTGTGCTCTGGGGGGGTCACATCCATGGGTGGATGACATAACCCAGGGCCCTGCAGGGCTCTCGACCTCACATCACTGTCCTGGTCGAGCGCTGGCACCGGCAAAGCCGAGCTCATCTCTCAGTGAGGTGGCAGCAGCTGCTGTCACTTCATCCCCATGTGGCATCCTCGGGGCTGCCTGTGAGCGTCCCCAGAGATGCCCGTGCCCACAGCATCACTTGTGTGCCATGGTAAAACGCAGGGATCAATTTTTGCCAACAGAAAACTCTGGATGAACTAAAAAGCTGCAGGTCTCTGCCTCAGTGTGCAGAGGCAGACAGGGGGTGGGGGTGTTTCTGTAAATATTTAGCAGAAGTTAATGAAATTCCAGTGATGTACAAAAAAACCCAACAAACTAATAATCCCCACAAACAGCCCTTCAGATTGGAGGATAGAGCTTTTGTCTATTTTTATGTATATTTTTATACTGCTTGGGGTAACCTCATTACCAAAAGTCTCTCTTCTGTGTTGGGGGTCAAGTTCAGTAGCACAATTTTAAAGCAAAATTACTCTTTTGGGCATTTTAAATGCTTATTTTTTTATAAGCCTCAAGACAATGATAACGAATAAAACCTGTGTATAGAAATGATGTAAGAAACCAAGTTTAGTGGAAGTTTTAGAAGCTGTCAAATAAATCTTTGAAGGATGATACAGAAATCCTCTAATCTGGTACCAAGCAGTTTTGTGTGATTTTTTTCCTCAGAAAACCAGCATTTTGCCTACTGAAAAATGGAAACAGAAATGTTTTTAGCTGCTGCACTGTGCAGAGTTGCATTAGTGGCTATTTTTACTCTTAGCCAGCTGTACCCCTTCTGAAATCCATAGTGTTTTCATCAGTTAGTGAGTGAAATTTTATACAACAGTAGTTTTGGGGGCAGAATGGGAAGGATTGGGATCTGAGCAGCCCTGCTTTTGATTCAGGCTCCGCTGGAGCAGGGGAGTGACAGGGTAAGAGGGAAACTGGGGAGCTGAGTACCTGGCCTGGAGCAGGGTCAGCACAGTCCCCTCACCTGTCTGGGGTGAAGGAGGGGCTGCAGCTTCACAGGGGTGAGGAAGGATCACCCTGAGCTCGCAGGGTGGTGGTGGATTTTTGGCTGGGCTTGGTCAGAGGGATACACACCTGGATACCCACCTGGGGATCTGAGGCTCCTGTAATGCCCGAAAGCTTTTGCTTAGACTCAGAATCAAGCAGGGTCTGGAACGTTCCCAGTTAAAAGCAGTACTTGAAGCGTTACAAGACACCCGTGTTACCTGTGAGTGCAGATCCTCCCCGGGGCTGAAGGGAAGGGTTTGGGGAACACCTGGAGGAGTTTGTGCTCCTCATGGTCCCCAAGGGGACGAGCACCCAAGGTGTTGGATGTACAGTCTGACTGTGACGGCTGGGACCGGAACCTCACGCCAAAACGTCGCCATGGGATGTTCTGTGAATGTGTTTAAAATGAAGAAGGGAAGAATAAATCCTAATTATTGATATGAAGGGAAGATCAAATGATTATCTGTAGGGACAGATGGACAGACTGCTGAGCCGGACTTGCCCAGTCTGTGTCTTCCCTGCAGCAAGACGCGCTGCTTTGTGGATTTAGGATGGTTTTGTTTTGCTTGGTTGTTCCCATCTGGATGCATTTTCTTTGCACTCCTGGGGTTCTGGGACGTTCTCCGGCCATGCAGGCAGGAGGGAACAGAGTTCCCTCCCTGGCAAATCTCTCCTCGTTGGTACTTTGGACAGAATTTTATTGGCTTTTTAATACATATGTAGATATATAAACACAATCAGCAAATTACTGAGCCTTGCAAGCAGAATTTGCCTCTTCCCTTCCTGGAGTCCAAGGCTGGGAGGCAGAAGCTCATGCTGCATGGCCCAAGGGGCGTGAGGGTATCGGTAGGGCACAGATCCCTGGCCTGGCAGCAGCTCAGATGCAGTTTGACCCAAGATAACTCAGTGCCTGCTCTCCCTTATCAGGCAATCCAAACCCAGTTGGCTGTCGGAGAGATAAGGGGGTGAAAGGTCCAAGTGCATGGGAGGGGAGAGGTGTAAAATGCTGGCAAAATGCACCGTGCAGGGGTTGTCAGGTATAAGATAACAACAAAATAAACTGGAAGGTGGGGAGCCCTCCCCTCCTGGATAAGGAAAATGCCTGCTTTGGGCAGATCATTCGCTTGCTCTGGTAGAAAAATGGGCACTGAAGGGAAAAAGAGGCAATTCCTGTTCTCAAGGCCATTTGGAGAGAGGGAAATTCCTTCCCTTGTGACATCCCTGACCAGTCTGAAATCTTTCTGGCCTGAAGAAAAGAAAATGCATCCTGATGTGGGCGCTGGCTCCATGCGGGCAGGGGAGTCATAAAGCCAAAGACTGTGTGGCTGCTGGCAGAAACGAGTGCTGTAGATTCACCTGATGTTGTTGTTTCGTGTTTACAATATTTATTTTTAGCAATTGACTGCAATGATATTATATATAGGCTTCCTTATTTTTGTACTTTTCATACCGTTTTCCTGAGTGTGGTGTTGTACTGCTCAGCTCCCCTCGGCCACCACTGCTGCTCCTAGTCAGTGACAATAAACAAGAAAAAAACAACCACCACCCATTTCTGGGGTCAGTGTTGTGTGTTTCACCTTCTGTGCTCCCCTCACCCCTCAGCAACCCCTGAGGAAGGGCACCTGTGCCCACCCCATCCCAAATCCCTGATCCTGGCCCCTGGGAAGAGGGACCCAGCTGGGAAGAGGGTTGTTCCCTTGCACTGACAGTGCTTCCACAGCCAGCAGGGTGAGGGAGGGCACAGGGAGAGCCAGGACACCCAGGGATCAAGGGAAGGGGTTGTTGCCTGGAAAAAAATACCAAGGTGAGTTTCCTGCTCCACATCCCTCATCCTGGTGACACTGGGTGGGTCCCAGCAGGGTGGGGACTGGGATCCACAGGGCAGAGAAAGATCGGCCCCAGCAGGGTGCAAAGCCCTGCAGAGCCCAACCCACCCCCAGCTCAGACTTCAAGGAGGTGAGGTACCTGTTCCCTCTGCCATTAACCAGCAACTCTTGTTGCTTTCCACTCGATCAACTTCCACTGAATCAACTTTAAGGAGTGGGTACTTCTAACTAAAACCAGAGTTAAGTATCTAAATGCAATTAATTCAATAAATAAATTCTATGCCGTAGCAGCTGAACACCTGAAAATGCTCCTGCTCTCTGCTGCCAAAGCTGTGACACAACACAAGATCACACAGAGGTGCTGAATCCACCAGAAAAAGCTGTTCCCAGCAGGAAAGGACAGACATGGGCAAGAATTCCACTTGAAATAATTTATTGACAAGTTGCCATGTTTTTCTATCTTGCCCAACACATTTTTATCCTTGTTATAAAGTACAAATGCTTTTATATTTTTCTGACATTAAAAAAATAGGCTAACGAGGCAAAAATTCCCACTTTGAATCAAAAAATCCTGCTGTAAGAATTCAAAATTGTAAGAGACAAACATAAAACCCAACAAAGACTGAACAGAGTGTACCATGACACGACTCATCCATCACACCAACTGGAGAGGAATCCCTTGTTCCCAGCTCTGCCTCTGGATCCTGTGACCTTGCTGAACTGATGTGAAGGTGGTGTTACACATACAACTCAAAAGGCACTCAAAAGTCACAAGTTCCTGAGCTAACACAGGATGTATTCCCAAGGTAACATCTAAAACAAGTCACAGAAAATGTTTAAAAACTGGTATTTGGTTTGTGTGAGCAGAGTCAGCACTCAGCAGAACTGTAACTGAGAGCTGCTGCTGACAGGACTCAAGAGATGTTGAGGACATTGGAGTATTTGCTGTACATGGAAAAAATAATTGACTTACGAACATCCTTATTAGTAAATTAACCTGCTGAAAGACAGAGAACTATTGGCTGCAGTGTTAGAACAAGACCAAGAATGAAATGTGTCTGTGTGAGCTGCAAAAAAGGCTTAAATCCAGCAGGTGAGAAAGGCTGTGCAGTTAAATAACCAAAGTTGAGAGGCCACATTTACAGAGATTATTTGGCCCTAATGGAAAAGGACCAGGAAAAAAGGCAAAATATCGATCTGGTATTTACAGATCAGTTATTAAAAGACCCAACAAATAATACAACCAAAACCCACACTAACAACACGCACACAACCTACAACGTGTGCTCAGAGTCCAACAGGTAATTCCCTAAGTTGTGATCCACACAAATTCCTTATTTCCAATTTGGCTCAGTTTTCACCCAGAAAAGCCCAAGTGTAATGCTTCTCAAACATGGAATGGCTGCTGCCTGACGATGCAGAACAGAGATAAAATGAAAAATAAAAGGGGTAGCTGGTTTTGGCCTACCTAATATCTGATCTCTTCAGAGCTGCATAGGAGAGCACTAAGGCCAGGGCTGTTGCCACAGTGTAAGGCCTGCTTGTCTGAGCTTTGGAGCAGCATCAGGGTGGGAGAGGGGCTGCCACAGGCCCCAGGGAGGTCTCAGGCTTCCAAATGATCCAGCTGGGTCTCACTGTCTGCCCTCTTCTCTGGCGATGTGTACAGGAAGTTGCAGCAGATGTAGAGGGGGAATGTCAGGAGTCTGCTGTCCAAATTCATCACGATCTGCTCCTGGAGCACACACGGGACATTGGTGTGGTGAGGAGTGGCCAGAAAGCATAGGACTGATACAACAGTCATTCTGCACATTTTAATGACTATGGATTAAAATCAGAATATAAAAAAAAATAAAGCAAAGACAGTTCACCTTCACCTCAAGTTTATAACACTGACACATTCTCAGCCTGCCCACAGCTTCCACCCCAGGGCTCCCAGCCCTCCGCAGCACAGGGAACAACCACGGGAAATGCTGGAGCAAATTTCCCCTCCAGCATGCTGGGGAGAAAGGGAGACTTTTCAGTTTCGGGAGATTTCACCAACCAGATATTCCCCAACAGTTTATACTTGAAAGCAAATTTCAGTTTGTGGGTAGGACTTTTTTGGTTCCAGTCTAGGAACTGGTTTTGGGGTAGCAAAATTGAAACTTCACCCTAGTGAGGATGCAAAACAATCGAAACTTCAAAACTGAAACTTCACCCTCCAGTGAGGATGGCACCGACAAGGAAAGGTTTTCTGTGTTCTCACCACCTTTGTATCACTGCTTGCTGGGATTTGAGAAACTCGATTAACAAGTCCCATGCATGCCTCACTAAATCCTGCTGTCAGCAATGGGTGGAAAAGGGCACATGCTCTAAGAAAACTCCCCTCCTCTGGGGCTTTTATCAATTTATTTGAGTAATAAATCCAACCCTTAAACAACATATAGACATACTTTTAACTCCTCAGCTTACAAGAGTCTTTGAATTCCAAATTTGCCTCTAAATAAGGAGGCTGATGGACAGATTATGCAGTGCTGGAAGGCTGCGAGAGCAGCAGAACACGACACTGGCAGCAGACAGCAGCACCACAGGCATTAATTTCACTAATATGGGAACTAATTTCATGTTATCAACACTAATGAAACCCACACTACCTTACTCTAGATCCACTTCACAAATTAGTTTAATTACCCACTACCTCTAACAGGAATGCCTGAGATTCCACATAAGCAGTGACAACAAGAACAGCAACTCCCTTTCACAAACATTGGTGACTTCTCAGCATTTTTTTCATGCCTTGAACTCCACCATTCAAGTTCAACAGCTCAAAAACCCACAGCCATACCTGGTCCTTCTCCAGGGTCAGGATCTGATAGCCCGTTGTCCTGCTGCAGATCATCTTCCCACTGCTATCGAACGAGGCCAGGCGTAACCTGGGGGCAGAACAGTGAAACCACTTCAGTCTCCCCTATTTTTTCAGCACAAGGAGTTTCTCCCAAGGAGACTGGGTAACATTTTTTAATGCAACTGACTCGGTGGCAACAAAATCTAATGCAAGCAACGGCTGGCAGCATGGAGGGAGCCCCCGAGCCCCCCTGGCTGCACCTGAAGGCGATGCTGCGGCGCGGCTGCAGGCTCACAGAGCCGCTGCACGGCTGGTTCAGCGTGTTGCGCTTGAAGATGATGTAGCGGTTGGTGTAGGTCACCAGCAGGTCCAGGCCGAAGTTGAAGCCAGTCCAGCGCCAGCAGTACTGCAGGACAGAGGGGACACAGAGAAACCAGCCTGAGGATGGGCTGCGACACGGACCGGGAGTGCCACGGGAGCTCCCTGGCAGTCCTGGGAACGGGGTGCTGGGCTACACGTGGGGGTTCAGGGATCCCTGTCAGCATCTCTGAAATGGAGAACTCAGTGGGAACAACCCTCACCAGGTGACCGTGTGAGAGCAGCTGAGTGTCAGCTGCCTTCCAGACAGACAGAAGCACACGTCACACCAGTGGGTATCAAATACTCAGCACTGGGTAACGCGGCTGATCTGTGAGCCCCGGCCATGCCCAAAGCACTCAAGGGACCCAACTGCCTTAGGTTATGTAACTTCCATGGGAAAAATCCATGTTCTCTATTTATTTCACAAGACCTGTTAGCTAAAGACACAGAGGGGCCCTGGCTCTGAATATTACACGTTTTATCTAGAGAACTTCCTTTTCCAGCTAAAAAGAAAAAGACACCGGTGATCAGAGCTCTATTTAACTGCCAGGATTTTCCAAGTCTCAAATGAAAAGTAACAGTTTTCCCAGTCTCGCAGCACAAGAGCACAATGAAATACCAGTTCGTTACTCCTTTCAGAGACAATTGCTTCCATCCTTCTGGGGAGAAGAAAATGGTATCTTTCTCCATGACATCTTTTGGATGCAGTTTGACAATAAGGACCTATGTGATTTGGAAATGCCTGACTTGTCTCAGCCATGCCAGCTCTGCAGTTTGCCGCGTGCCACACTTACATCACCATCCTTTGCCAGTTTGCGACCACACCTCATGCTGTTTCCTTCCAGTTCCTCTTTATTGATTTCTTGAGGCCTGAAAAAAACCCCAAACCAGCATCTTTAAGGACACTTCAACAGCTTTGTATGATACCTTAATGTGGGAAAGATGAACAGACTGGAGTAAACTTGTCTGACCACAAAATCATGGAATACCCTGAGCTGGAAGGGACCCACAACTGACCCTTCTTTGTGCAGTGACTAGATGAGCTCCCAGAGTCTCTTCCACCCCAAACTGTACCATAAACATCCACCTACACTACAAAACTGCAATACAAACCAGGTTGTGACACCTCAGTTAGGCAGGACTTCTTTTACAAAAGAACTTTTCCAGATAACAAAATAATAGCTGTTGCAACGAAATACACTGCCTTGTAAAAACACAAGTGTTTTTTAAACACAGCAGGCTGACTTCTCAGGCACAACCAGAGACAAGTGCTGGGGCACAGCTGCAGGGCTCTGCACAACAGCAGTGCTATGAAGCAGCAGCCACGAGACACTGGGAGAGGTTTCTCAAGAGGCTGGTTACACAACCTGGCTAAAAAAAACCACTTCCCTTAATGCTCATGAAGTGTCAGAGCCTCTCAGAGCTCCCGAGCTGCCAGAGCCCTTGGTTGTGTCATCTCACACCATCAGCTCCTTTCACTCAGCAGTCCTCACTGCGTCCAACACGTACAACAGTCTTGCAGAGCCAGCACGAGTGAGATCAGTCTTGATTTTCCAGAAGTGTGTTACTCACTTTGCTTCACACACCATGACATCACTAAACCAACACCCACTGCCAGAAAGTGTTCAAGTTACACCGAGCCGAGGGCTGGCAGCGAGCTTTATCAATCCCAGTGACATCAAGCCCTGCAGGTTAAACTACAAACCCACAAGACCCAACGATGCCCTCCAAGCCAGAAAAGATGCAGCATCCGTTCTCCTCCTACTGCTCACACTGCACAGCAACTTGCAGCTAAAGCTTTTGTAAACTCAGCCCCGGTCTTTTCTCCCATTTCTGTAAAAACCAATCCTGGCAGGTGAAGTGTTCAATGAACAGGTTACGCATACAAGCACATCGCACTCAAACAAATTCACCCAGGAACCTCCCGGGTGCTTTTCCCCGTCTTCCAGCTGAACTGGTTCCGTGGCTGACCTAAATGCAGTAATGGTGTTAAAGGATTTATTTCT
The DNA here is from genome assembly GCA_013397055.1 of Pachycephala philippinensis. Classification (NCBI taxonomy): domain Eukaryota; kingdom Metazoa; phylum Chordata; class Aves; order Passeriformes; genus Pachycephala; species Pachycephala philippinensis. The sequence continues at coordinate 32,867 of VWZT01009953.1, forward strand.
GTTTAATTAGTGACAAATTTCACAAACATTAGTCCATAATGCTCAGACTGACATTAACATCCCCCTCTCCATCCCTCCAGCAGCCTCAGATGATGCAGAACTTCAGCTTTAACCACTTCCACCAGCTGCCACACAGTGAACAGTGGAGTTATTCTGCTTCCTTCTTACACACTGCCAAAGAGACTTCTAAGAGCAGAAGTGAATCCAGTCCCAGAGTTGAAAGATCTGTCTGGCTTCTGCCACAGAACACATGTTTAATTAAAAAAAAAAGTGATCCACTTTAACACAACAAGTAAACCTTGAGCAGCTACAGTTCAAAGCCATAAACTCCACTGTTAAAATTCTCCAATTCTGAAGAGCTAATAAGATGTTTAATCCTTTTAAATGCAAACTCGAAGTAGAAGGGAAACACTTTCTTCTCCTCCTCTCTATAAAGTTATCAAGACAAACCACATCACACATTTCCAAGCAGTGCCATTTCCATGCTGGCAGTGTTAGAATAAGCAGGTGCAATTATGCCCTGCACCAGGAGGGATATGGAAATAGAGCCTTACTTCAGCTCAGAGGAGTCAGATTCACGTCTTGTTCTGATTCCTAAGTCTGCTTCCCTACCCCTGAGGGAAAACATCTGTTTGATACGGATTTGGGCAGTAGGTGTGAGAGGAAGAGCAGCAGAGCTGGATAAACGATCAGCTTATAAAACCTGAATTCTTTTCCTGCAGCTACAGGTTGGTCAAATGGCCAAAACATTTGCACTAACACAAAGAAACAGCTGCATGTGTGCCCTTCTAAGGCTGAGACTTTTGGTTTTCACTGTCTTAAAAGAAATAATAAACCCATACCGCAAAAGGGAAAACTAGACAAGCAAGAAAAATGTAGAAAAATACTCTGCCCATTCAAAGAGCCATTGAAATCCTCAGCTGTAGCTGAATATGAAAGTTGCTCTTTTCCAAGCTGGATGATCCCCATCATCCTCACTGCAGCTCTGTGGGAACTCACTTTTCCAGAAGCATGTGTATCCAGTGGCTGATAATTCAAACGCTCCCACTGCACTGAACTACCAAAATACATCAAAATTAGCAAATACAGGGTCATATCTTGTATCAGAATTCTGATGACTCACTTCCCTGTGAACCCTGGTTCCCCACAAGCCAGGAGGTGACATTTGTCTGCTCTCAGATACAGCCACAGCAGCATTGCAAAAGCCTTCCCAAGAGAACAGCAACAGAAACAAGCCAGGGCCACCAAAATTCATCTTCAGGAGTTGAATATGAGTCACAATTCTGTACTTTACCTCCACCGTTTCCTAAAGGACTGCTACTGAAGAAAACAACTCTTTAAAGATCTTGGCTATTCTTCAGACCAGCGTTTGGGGCTTTTTTGAAGCTCCCGTTGCAACCCAACACATCCCTGTTCACAACAACACCCACAGGGCGACATGGCTATGGGAGAAAGGAACAAGCCAGTCTGTTGGGGTTTGGGAGGTAATAGGCATTTTGCAGCTGCCTGACTTGGCATTTTGTCTCCACAAAGCTCTCTAGGAACCAGGTGAGAAGACAAAGGCAGGATCAACTCCCCCAGCTGCATTTTGCCATAGCTTTGGTGTCAAATCAGGGACCTGGCCCACTGCAGCATGGCCAAGAGCCAGCAGAAGGAAGGGACAAAGCATCCTTAAAATGGAAGGCTCAGAAATTACCCTTTCACAGCCTCAACACATATTTCCAGGCAAAGTACTAGTGAGAAGCATTAACCAACATAAAGGAAAATATAGAACATGTGACCCCCCACCCAGCATTTCCCTCTGGTCCCATTACACCAGTTTTCCAGAGTTCTACTGGTTGAGGGACGGGAGACCAGCCAGCCCAAGGGAACAAAAAGCACCACAGAGATCAACAGTTTAAAAGCACTGAAGTATGCTCCCCCTGCCCCCCTGCAAAATGAAGTATGCTTCCCCCCCTCCTTTTAATGTAAACTCCAAAATAATTCATGTCAGAATTTGCATGAGAGGCAGGTTTCTAATTTAAGAAAGAAATAAAGGAAAGCCTGTAATATACCTACCCAATATCATTGTCTTGTTCTGCTCTGAGCATGGCAAACCACTGCTGTTTGTAAACAGAGGACAGCCATTCTAAAATTAAAAAAAATAAATAAGCTTAGCGTTGTCTTTGGAGCTGGGAATGGGGATGGTCATGTACATTCAAAATAGAGAAATAAAATTACATTGAAATAATAAAGTTTCACTTATGAGCTCAACAGTCTATGCAACCCACACCCTGATAACTCCCTGTGCTCTCCAGCTCCCAGCCTCAACCACAGGGGAAGGGATAAACATCCACAACTAACAGGCAGTCACTCCAGACTGTTCATCTCCTCAAACATCCACTGCTGCCACAAGTGATGCAACTCCACACATCTTCTCAGCACACAAAGCTCTGTTCAGCCATGGAGCTTGTTAAAATGCTCTTGGGAGAAGGTGCTGTTTTCTGAACCCCCAATGGAGTTCTACGTAAGTTAAAGAAGAACAAAACACAATCAAGGGATAAAAGGAAACACGGACTTAACACAAATATGGTAAAACAAACAGAAATTGTACCCTGCTAGGAATAAACATAAATCACGTCTTCCTTGGAGAACACACAAAGATTTTATTGGCTGTGATAATTTAATGTTGCAGCAGAGAGATAAAACAAAACAAAACTCAACAGTTTGTCAGGCAGTTACACAAAAGGGATCCAAAAAGTATGGGGTGTAAGAAGTTCTTAGTCAAGATAACAAACGGGGCAAGGGGACAAGGTCACATCTGAGAACCAGCTCCGGGAAATGGGCTGGGTGAGAGGAACAGGGAGAGCCACTGTGACCAAAAACAAACCAGGAAAATGATGAATGTGACAGGAGGGAGGAGAGGCGAGACCATGGATGGAAAACTAAAACCACCCTTTGCCCTACTGACTCTAGAGTGAAAGTGCAGACTGTGATAGGAGCAAACTGGGAATTAAACAAAGTACAGCAGAAGATAAAAAATGATTTAAGGAAACCTACACAGGTAAGGAACAGAGACTGGATGTGCTAGAAGAGAAGGAAAAAGTATTAGGAGGGAGAGCATCTTCTCTCTTTGTGTATGTGCATGTATCTATTTCCTACCTCACATTTCGGCTGCAGTTCATCTGCTGATTTATGAAGAAGGAAAGCACAGCTTAGGAAATGTTCAGAAGTCACCAAGTAAAACACAACAACAAACACTGTGCTCACACAGACGTTATGTATTCCTGTCTCTTGCACCTTTTCTGCACAAAGATCAGACTGCTGTGAACTCCTAACACAGAATTTCAGTTTTCCCCTGCAGGCCCTACACACGCAGAGTATAAAAATAAATAAATAAATAAATAAATAATCACAGTACTACTTCCAGCTACTCAGTGTGATTTGCTTCTCTACCTCCTTGAGAACAATTTCATCTGGAATAATCTGAAGGGCTTCCAGCAGAGCATAAACTACCCAGCAACGGCCCTGTCTGCAGCCCCTCAGGTACGAAGCATCCCCTCAAATACTGAATGCTGGCAGCCAACAGCCTGTTCCAAAGTGCAGCCCAGATTTATCTAAACCTCCTTGTAAATGAAGGGCAAAAGTTCTGATCTTAACACAGCTTGTGGTTACACCCTGGTATGAACAGATTACAAGGGCAGGCAAGTACCAACTCTAACAGCACTTCCTACATGCAGATCCTCCTGCCGCGCTGAGCACGTGGCCCATGTCCCCTTTCCCTGCACCACAGTGCCACCCAGCCTGCGCAGCGCTCATCGCGGCTCAGGGACTGCTTCCGACAGAGCCAACACTCGGCTCTCTCGCACCTCGAGAGCTGTGCACAAATTTCACAATCTTTTTCAATGGGCACAAGGAAAATCAGCCTCAAAGATGCAATTAATCTCAGAACAATTCTTCCTCTGACAGACACAGGTAAAGGCTTCTGGGTTTGAGGACACAACATTCGTCCACCGAAGAGCACTATAAAAAGGCTGCCCATCATACTGTAAGGGATAACAGCAGACATTAGGAGGAGGAAGTCAAGTGTAGCTCCAGAAAATTTCTGGTTTGCAACACCTTATTGATGTGCTGATAAATCCACTGTTCTCCTGTGTCACCATTAAAGATCTCAAGAGTCATTCACCCAAAGTTATTTTTCATAAAACCTTTGCACTTTGCCTATAACTGGTACCAGTATCGCTCTGAAGTACGATGGATCATATTTCCTTTATACATCATTTAAGTATGTAAAATATCATGTATCAGAGCTGAGACCTGTTCTTTTGGGATTTTTACGCATAACAAAATGTTATCAGACATCAGCAGCAGGATGAGAAAGGGCTTTTCATTTTCCAGTGGTAGTGGGATGTCAGCATCAGTAATCTCTAGTAACATGAAATGGCATTTCACTCTCTGGGCTTCAAAAAGCACCACGCCGTAAGAGGAAGATGTATTTTATTCAAGTCAAAATGTAGATAAATGGTCAAGAGTGGAACACTTGAATATCCTCTCTGCTCCAAATCATCCTAAATCTCTATTAGTAAATAACATTTGTTTTAGAAGAGAGAAGGAGAGTTCAAAGCATCTCATGCTTTTCATTTTAATTTTCGGGTTTTATTCCAAATCCTATCAAAACCTATCCAGCTCTTTTTAGAAAGTAATTGCTAGAAAACAGTTGAGTCTCAGCAAGTTTTACTCTCCCAAAAGTAAGATGATTTTTTGCTTATCTGGGCCCCTGAGACTGTTTAAACATTGACGAAGTACTACATATTGATTGTAGAGCATTTCGACAAACTGACTGATGAGCAGAACGCTCATCACGTGGTGATGACACCTACATGGGTGCCTCTGCAAACTTTTATGCCTGTAATTTTCATACTCAGCTTCTGCCTAATCTTCTACCATAAACCAGATGCTGGAGATAAACACGTGAGCAGTAAGACAAGTAAACACCCTGAGATCTTCCCAGTTACTCTAGGGCAGGACAGGCTGGGGAAGGCACACAGAACATGATCAGTCGAGAAGAATCATAGAATGAGTTGGGCTGGGAAAGTCCTCTAAGGTCCATGAGTCCAACTGCTCCCCCAGCACTGCCGAGGCCACCACTGACCTATGTCCCCAAGTGCCACATCCACACGGCTGCTGAATCCCCCCAGGGACTCCAGCACTGCCCTGGGCAGCTGTGCCAGGACTGGACAACCCCTTCCAGGACAGCATGAATTTTCCCAATATCCAACCTGAACCTCCCCTGAGACTGTTTCTTCTTGTCCTGTTCCTGTTCCCTGGGAGCAGAGCCTGACCCCCCCGGCTGCCCCCTCCTGTCAGGAATTGTGGAGAGTGAGAAGGTTCCCCCTGAGCCTCCTTTTCTCCAGCTCCCTCAGCTGCTCCTCGTCAGACTCGTGCTCCAGACCCTTCCCCAGCTCTGTCCCTCTTGGGACATGCTCCAGGGACCTCCCTGCCTCTCTAGGGGTGAGACGCCCAAACTGAAGCCAGGAATCGAGGTGAGGCCTCCCCTGTGCCCCGCACTCACTCACCTGAGGGCAGCAGGGCATCTCTCTCCACGATTCTGGCTGAGGCCAGGTCACTGATAATGTACTGCAGCCTCAGGTGTGCGAACACGGGCAGGAACGCGTTCCCCTGCGCCGACTCCAGGAAGGCAACGTCACCCCCAAACTCTGCAATACACAGCACCCACATTACAGTTTGCTGCCCTAAATATTTTCCAGACCCTATTTATGCTGGAGTTTTTACTTATTGATTAGAGAAAGTTATTATGGGCAGGCAAGTCACCTTTTGCCATTAAAATTAAGGAATGACTTGCATTCAAATCCCAAACCAAGGCCAGGCCAACTCTTCCTACCTCTCCTGCGCTCGGCAAACCAGGCATCAGCTTCGGTTAACACCTGCTTGAAAGACCCATTCCAAGAAGGCACGAGCTGAAGGAACATCCACTAGGCAAAATAAATAAATTCTAGTGAGGCAGCTGAAGGTTTCAGATAAGTAATATGCATGTTAATAAGACACATTTCCACTGTGCATTAATTTCTATAAAAGTTCTGCTACTCCATTAAATACTTTCAGTCAATCCCACAAAGGTTCCCCTGCAGTGAGCCCCAGGCAAGCACCTTTTTGAGAGCAGTGTACACATCCATTTCCACCTGCAGCACAAACAGGTTGGAGGAGCTGATCAGCTGCTTCATGAGGTTTATGCTGAAAAAAAATCATATTATAACAGGTCAGTGAGACAGAAGAGAGAAAAAGAAGGGGAGCTAGGGAACACGCAACCAGCAGTAGCCCAGAAGGTGATCTGCACAGAACTCCAGAGTTGCACAGAGACTGTCCTTCATCCCTGCAAGGGAAGTACTGCCCCAGTACCTGAGCTCCTTGAAGAGTCCAACACTCTGGTGAGTCATCAGATTGTTCAAGAGCCACTCAAGGCACCTGCATGGAAAGCAAGGAATTAGGACCTCTGCTTGTTTCTTCTCTATGTCAACATTCCTGCAACAGCTGCTCCCTCAGTAAATTTGCAGACAATGCTAAGCTGGGTGGGACTGTGGATCTGCTGGAGGGCAGGATGGTTCTGCAGAGGGATCTGGACAGACTCAATCAGTGGGCCAAGGACAACGACATGAGGTTCAACAAGGCCAAGTGCTGGGTCCTCACAGCAACCCCCTGCAGCTCCAGGCTGGGGCAGGAGTGGCTCAAGAGCTGCTTGGCAGAAAGGGACTTGGGGGTGCGTTGACAGCTGGCTGAGCATGAGCCAACAGTGTGCCCAGGTGGCCAGGAAGGCCAATGGCATCTTGGCCTGTACCAAGAATAGTGCGGCCAGCAGGACTAGGGAAGTGACCATTCCCCTCTACTTGGCACTGGTGAGGCTGCACCTCAAGTGCTGTGTCAGTTCCGGGCCCAACACTTAACAAAGGGCATTGAGGGGCTGGAGCATGTCCAGAGAAAGGCAACAAGGCTCATGAAGGGTCTAGAAAACATGTTTTATAAGGAACAGCTGAGGGAGTTGGGTTTGTTTGGTCCGGAGGAGGCTCATCACTCTCCACAACACCCTGAAAGGTTGTAAGTGAGCTGGGGCTGGTCTCTTCTGCCGTGCCTGCAGTGAGAGGACATCAGGAAATGGCCTTAAGCTGAAACACGGGAGATTCAGATTAGGTATTTGAAAACTGTTTTTCCCCTGTTTGGGTGGTCAGGCATTGAAACAGATTGCCCAGGAAGGTGGTGGAATCACCACCCATGGAGGTGTCTGGATCTGGCTCTGGGTGATGTGGTTTAGTAGTTTCAGTGGTAGTGCTGGGTGAATGGTTGGACTGGATGATCTTATAGGTCTTTTCCAGCCTTGATGATTCTATTCTAAAAAAATACTAAAACAATTAACCTGGTCATGATGGTACTGTGTGTAAATTCACTGTTAATTGGCAATGTCCAAAGCAGCTTGGAGACAGTAATTCTTACTTTTTCTTCACGGAGTCCAGCCCATACGTCCCCGCAGAATTATAATAACCACACACGGTTTGGGCAGTGATGGTTTCCTTCATTGTTTCACCACATTGCTGGATTAAGCCATCCTGCAGTGAGCAGAAAACACACAATGTTCTGAGTGTTCACTTCCCAACAGGAAATGTCAGACACTGTGCTGTTCATACAGATTTTCAGGCCTGAGCCATCCCCAAAGTCCCAGAGCCTGCAGTGACCGGTGCTATGCTGTTCAAAACATTTAAACCATCATTCCTCACAAACACAGATGTTCCTTAAGAATATCTCCCATGAAAGAAAAGCGTACTCAATGCCTTCAGGGTAGAGAAAAAAAAAAACAAAACTATTTAACTGAGCTCCAAAACCTATTTAATCTACTTTTTGATATCACTCTCAAAGCACTTAATCTCACACCTCAATCTTAGTCACAGCATTTTTCAATAAACCCACTGCACTGTTTGGGTTTTTCCCCACTTAGCCTGAAAAGCTAATTCACTCCTCTGGGTGAAAAAGGCCACGTGGGTAAGGATATTCTGAACTGTTTCTTTCCAGGTAAAGACAAAAATACTGGCATTTCTGACTTACAAGTTGCAGCATGCAGGCTGCTGCCAGCAGGGCGACCACGCGGCTGGGGTTTATCAGCACATCGTCCCTGTAGAGCGAGCCAAAAGCCACCTGCAGAGCTGCAAAGGGCACAGAAGTCAAACAGAGACACAACACTGAGCATAGGGCATTAAAAGAGTCCTTAAGTACAACCAAACCCCTTCACTGCACACCTTCTCTATGGTCTCAGTACTGGCTCTTTATCTAGAGCAACTGACCAGACAAAAAACACAACACGGGGCAGTAACCAATCCATTACTGAGCTTCCACGAGTTAAACAAACCCTTCAGCACCCCCTGAGAGCTGTAAAACAGCTCAAAAAGAAGTTGAACCTCATGAGCCTTCTCTGAGCATCATGAGGCTTAACTTAACCTCTTCCCTTCAGGGTTTTGTAAAAATAGAAGGCTCCCACTTACCTTCTACATCAATATTTTGATCAGGAATCTCCAACTCTATGACGTTCATGCTAGATTCTTTCCAAGAGCCACTGAACATACTGGAAAAGTAGCCTGACTGTATGAGGGAAGAGAGAAAAAGAACTCAGCTAAGAGATTTCATCCCAATTAAAACTGCCAAAAGCAGCACATGGAACCAAACATGGTTAATATTCACCTTTATGCAGAACAAAATATATAAAGGGAACTTGCACAAGCTAAAACACTCTGACAGACTCAAGGGGCCGATTGTAGTTGCTGTTTCTGACACTCAAAATGCCTACAGGAAAATTTGGGCTACGTGTGTGTAACCAGAGCAAGGAAAGAGTTTGAAAAGGCCAGAAAAAACACACAAACTCTTTACCCACAAACCACATCACCAGTGGGGACAGAATTAGTCCAAGAACTAAGTCCTTAAGGTTACTGGCAAACAACAAATCCTGCAGGCATTAGGGAATGCCAGTTTGGGGACTGGGGGGGAAAAAAAAAGGCATGCAAGACATACAAATTACTGTACAAGGCTGTAGTCTCATACCAAGGACACAGACACACACACCATTTACGGCAATATACCTTTTATTATTAAGTGAAAAGCACATAAAACTAGAATCTGAGGTTTCCATCCAAATGAAGGGAAAGATAATGCTCTACTAGGGTTCCTGCTTTTCCTTCCCAGCAGCAGATGTGCCCATTATGAGATGCTATCAATGAAGTTTACCTGAGAGATCAAAAAAATAAAGTCTATTTGTACAGCACCACATTCCCTGACCTCTTCCCTCAGCATTTTAGCTCAGGGCAGCAAATAACACAAAGCCCAACTTTGATTTTGTTTGATCGGGTCAGTATTTCTGTATCCTCGGTGTATTCCTAACTCTGACAACACACACCATGCTCCTATCAAACCCAGGACCTCACTCATCTTTGTCTTCCTCACAAGGCTACCTCAGCTTTGCCATAGAGATCAACTCCCCAATTTTATAAGGATTTATCGTTTTTGTAACAGCATCAGGAAAAAGAAACCCCCCATTTCTCAGAGCTGCTGTGACCAGGCAGAGCAGCATCTGACTGTCCTTCATGGAACGCAAGGCAGTGCCTGGAGAGAGCAGAGGAGCAGAAACAGCCAGGCTGAGTCTGCTCAGGGGCACAGAGGAGGAGTCACAATGACATTAAGAGTCATTTACATGGAGTTATTTCTAACCTCCAACACTATTTTACCTGCAGTATCATAATTTCAGTGCAGGAGCGTACCCTGAAATAGAACCTGCCTGAGGAGAATGGTGAACTCCCCCCAAGGCTCATCTCCCAAGAACACCGCTCCTACAACACAGCCTCTACAGACAACCTCACAATTTTCAAACCCCACTAAACAGCTGCATCCACAGAAGGGATTTCACACCCACTTCCAGTCACCAACCCACGCTAAGGCTTCAGGCGCAGTTTCATGAACTCGAGATGCAGCAACCACAGAGCCACAGTGACAGGAAACACCAGCAGCCTGAGGCCACACCAGCACTGTGCCCACCCTGAACAACCCAGCCCTGACTGTCCCCCCTCCCTGGGGTCCAGAGTCCCTCGTGGCAGTGGGAGCTGTGCCTGCCAGCTCTGCTCCTGCCACACCCCCCATGGCCCCCACAGTGCCACTGCTCCAGATCTGGCTCACACAAAGGACTCTCCTGCCTTCAGTTTCTGCTTGTTAAAAGGTTCTCACACTCTAAAAAGAAAAGGCTGCTTCCTACAAGAAAGCAATGAAACACTTCCCTTGCTGGGGCCATGCAAGTAATTGCTGAAGCTGCTCTGGAATTCTGGCTCTGACACAGCAACAGGCACAAAACATCCAAAATTCGCTCTTCCTGTCACTTGTCGCACCAGAGTAACTCCAGACACGTGAGGAGCACCTCCCAGTGCCATGGTACCACAACCCTGCTCTGGCTCCCACTGCAGCTGACACACAAGTGCCCTCCTGTTCAGGTACAGCACCTGATGGCTTCACATGAACCCCTGGCAAGGCCAGAACCCCTGAAAGCCACAGGCACAACTGAATTCGGTGCTTCATGGCACAGTCACGGCTCCTCCCTGCTTCTACCATAGCAGGAGAGACACAGAGAACAGACAGTGAAGCCAACAGCACCTCTGTGCTCCCAAAACACAGACACAAAGGAACACAAGCCCACCTGAACACAAGCCCAACAGAAAATGTTTGTGGAAATAGCATCTTTTTTGGACGTAGGCACTAAGATTTATTCCTTTTTAGAGTTCCTGAGCAAATATTCCTCCTGCAGCAGCAGGGAAGCTGCAAGGAATCCTTTTGTGAAGGCTCATAACAATCACATAACAGCTACAGAGACCCAGCACCAGCAATTTCCTGCAGGTCCCTGCACACAAGTCCAGTGAACAGTAAAACTGAGCTGGGGCACCACAGGCTTTACAAATCCCTTCTGGAAGCACCTCCTTTGCTCTGGAGCATCTCAGCCACTTGTTCAGCAAACAAGAACATGTTCTCAGGACATCAAAGACAAACTGTCAGGACTGTTATAACAGAGGATGCACCAAGATTAAGAATAAAATAAATTAAACAAAATTAAAAAACGAAACAGTAAGAGAAGCAATTTTTCTAACATGAAGCTACAGCTCTGCTTCCCAACATTGTTAACACGAGTTGGTTAACCGCCTGCACCTACAAAAAGAGTGAAAGTCCTATATATAAAGGGGAAAAAAAGGAAAGATGTCCAGTCATACTTCACAGTTCTCAGACATTCTTTTATTAAAAACAGAGTTCCTACTGGGAGTTAGAAAGGAGCCACTTACCTGACACAAATAAATCTTGTGCAAGTTCCACTCCTCTCCCAGAGCACAAATTTTGATATCACTGTTTTCTCCATTCAAAAACAGCGTCTGATAAATATATTTCGATGTGCTTTTCAATTTTTTCCTAGTAAAAGAAAAAAACCAAAAAACCACAAACAGTGAGACACACTCCTTCAAATTCTCCCGTTAGAGCGGCCAAGAGTCGGTCTCAAGCCCTCGGGGGATTCGTCCAGCCCAGCCCAGCCCGACCATC
>VWZT01009953.1:44861-65181 GCA_013397055.1 Pachycephala philippinensis
GGGGTGACGCGGGCGGGCGCTGCGAGCGAGAGACGCTCTTAATGATTTAGTTAATGGTTTAAATTGACCTCTGAATTAATTATTTTACTTAATCATAACTAATACATACATATTAATAATAAATAGTGCGTTATTCTTAAATTATTCTTAGCCAGCATTTAGCAAAGTTGGCATAAGCTGCTTTTGTAGAAAGCTTGGGAAAATTACTGAAACTGTAAATTTTGATAAACAAACTTATGTGCTTCAATGAACAAAGCCTGGGAGAGAACTGTGTTGGTGAGGTTGGACATCTGGACTGTAGAATTCATGGACAACAAGGACAATTTCCAGAAACCAGAAGATAAAAAAGAGACAAAGACTTGAGTTTATGCGTTGGAAAGTCCTTACCGTAGGTAAAAGATACTAAAAAGACTAAAAACGTGGGCTAATTAGCATAAAAAGCAGCCCTGCAGCCGCTCCTCACCCCGCCGGGGCCCCGCGGCAGAGCACAGGAGTTCAGGACAAAACAAGTCTTTCCCTGTGTCCCCTCCCAGAACACACCATCGGGACAGAAAGTACAGAAACAAATTCTTTATTCATTTTTCAAACTCAGCAATCTGATCCAAGGCACTGAAACCCAACACGAACCACGCCTAAACAATTCTATGATCACCCGAGCACCTCCACAGCTGCTGTGCTGTGCTGGGCATTTCCCTGTCCTGAGCAGAGCCCTCAGAAGAACGGGATAAAGCTGTGCCTCCTCTGCCGGCAAAAGTCAGGAATGTGTCTACAATGGCAGCCCAGAGAACAAGAAAGGAAATTATTTTATTGGAGGCCACAGAGGCATCTCCTATTCCAGCCAGCAGCAGCCTGTTCTAGAGGAAAATAAGTGATGGAATTGGGGTGTAGCCACCTCAGTGTTTGAGCTTTGACAACGCAGCTTCAGTCTGATCCTTCAGAACAGGATCATACAGCAGCAGTAAAAAACTCTGCTAAGCCAAAGCAGAATCCCACTTTTGTAGTGAAAACAGTGAACAGCCAAGTGTGTAAGGGGAAAATCTCCCCCAGAGGTTGATGTGGAAGTCCAGGTGAGGCCCAGGCACAAACACGGATCCTTTACTGGTCCTCGGGGCAGCTGACAGCCAGTGGGGGGACATGGAGGCAGGTGTCCCAGGGAGGTCTGGGGCATTACCTCAGGGAGATTTGGGGAGCTGCCACAGGGAGATTTGGGGAGGTGTCCTGGGAAAATCTGGGGAGCTGCCCCAGCACCAGGCTGATGAGGTGGGGTTTTGGGGACAGGTCATTCCTTAAAAGGCACCATTCCAATGACATCACTTTATCCAGAGCGGGGTTTGTAATATAACCCTAATTATTTATACTCCCATGATCAAGCAGACAGGCCAAAAGCACAGGGCTGCTCTAACCAGGGCAGAAAAAGGTTTTTCTGATGTCACCAGTGACAACTTCCCCACTTGCAGATCTACAGGCAACATATACACGCAGTAGAGCCAGGCTGTTAATGCTCCATACCAGTAGAGGCAAGTTAATATGTAAACGTGCTTGCATTTTAGATATTTGGTTTCTTTGTGTTTTAATTCTACCCAAAAACTGAAGCAAACCCGTGTTCTGCAGTCTCCATGTACCAATGAGGTTGGCTTTTCCCTATGCAGCCTCTCATACTTTGCATCCAGGTTTGCTTTAGTTGATGCATTTTGCTGGTGAACACAACAGCAAAGGGGCAGCTGGTCAGGAAACAACTTTTATACCTTTGGTTACAGCATTCTGTGTAAGATGGGCTTCACCAGCCCAGTTAGTAGGCAAATGAGTGTTCCAAGCATAAAAGTGTTTCAAAAGGGTCAACCAGAATGGCTCCTACTAACCAGAGCATGAACTAACCTAAGTCAATAATCAGAGTAATTAATAGGGCATTTGGGAAAAAAGAAAAAGAAAGAAATCTTTATCATGATTGGGCTCATTGATCTTAAAGATCTTTTCCAACCTAAACAATTCTATGATCAGCTGCTTCCCATCACCCAGCAGGTCCCACAGGCCTCCTTTAGTCCTCCCCACCACACAGCCTGAGCAGAACCTTCCTGTAGTCCCCTGAGCAGTCTCCCTAGAGAGAGCAGAAAAAAGGAACACCATTAATTTTGCAGCTCCATGGAAAGCAGGATTCCTTCCAGCATAAATGTCTTATTGTAGTGTTTGTACCCTCTTCGACAACTTAATAACCAAGAACGGTCAGGAAGGTTTTCAGTACATAAATGTGAAGTCTCCTTAATTCCACCTCCTCTAAAACACCCAAAAGGTGTTGAGAGGGTCTCCTTGAAGCTGCTTAGCAAATCCAGGTCTGTGTAAGATTCCAGAGCTTACCTTAATGAAGGAGTGGAGCGATTTCCCATACGTGGCCAGGAACTCCCTCCTGATGTAGAGCATGTCTATTTCCGAGCGGGACACCATCACCCGGATCAGCGTGCTGTCATCTGTGCCCAGGCCCTAAGGAACAGAACAACCAGCTACAGCTGCAAAGCACTTTGCACAGACCAGTGACAGACACAAAGGTTTGGCCTTCTGTGGAATCCATTCCTAATTAGATCATTTTTGCATTAATGCAGGGATCCGCTACCAGCTCTGAGCTTCCTGAAGGAAAAGAAGTCCACAGAAAAGCTCAGACTTCTTTCTTCCCCCGCAATTAACACGGTTTGTTTTTCTCTAACTGCTGTCATGCTACTGGCTCAAGCACGGAGAGGCAGGGGGGAAAATAGCAAAAGCTCTTTACCTTCATGGATTTGTACAATCTTTCAGCAAAATACGCGGGTTTATTCCTCAAGCACTTTACTGTACAGGAGACAAGAACAAGAGAATTAAAGCAAATAAACACTGAAGGAGAAGGTCTTCCAAACCCTTCCAGCACTTTCTCAGTGCAGATGTTTATTCTGTAAAAATGCAACTCAACAAGCACAGTGCAGACATCCAGAGTCAATGACCTGCTGTCAATCGATGTCTCCATGTCCAGTGCGCAGCAATAAAATATTTTTAAGGCTTTAAAGCTTCCAGACAGCAAATGTCAGCTGCCAAAGCATCCCTTGGCAGAGAAATATAAAGCACAGAACCTTCTTACCAGGTCATATCTGCAAAGATTAAAACACTGTGGCTTGTAAACCAGTGAAAAAGAATCTTCCTCCTGAAGCTGTGCAAACAGTCAGGGCAAGAGACAGTACCTTTAATTATTTAATTAGTTTGCAGACAAAGTTTAAAAGCAGGGAACTCACCCACAGCTAACAAAGCATCCTCGAGGTCTCCTGACATCTCGGATTTAATGCTCTCTGTGATGTCCTTATTAGCAATCCCTCTGTACACATCAAAAACTAGGAGGAAGAGTCGGATAAAAAGAGCCAAGTGAGCTGCTTCAGTGTGTAACCCCCGAGGATCACTTTGCAAGATCAAGCTCCTCATACCCTGTACAAACATTGCACCATTACCGTGACATTGTAAGCTAAATCAGGGCTGCCCCTCAGAAATAATTCATTTTAATTATCAGCTGTCTTGCTAATTAGCCAACCACTGCTGCTAAGATTTTCCAGAACTGCTATTTAATGCAGACAGTTTCCATGCTTAGCTCTGTCCCATGGGAGTCACAGTTCATTATCTCCAATTCACAAGCTAGAGCAAGTTGTATGGATGTTTTTCTCAACTCCCATTTTGTCTCAGGAGGGAATAAAATGGTCCAAAAGAATTGAATCAGCTGGCCCCAAGAATATCTGTTGTCTCAGGAAGGGATCACAATTGGTTAATGAACAAGTACAAAGCTCCTGCAAAAGTACTGTCCTCAAACAAGGGAAAAAATCCAGGACACCAGAGAGGTCCTACCTCTTAGCAGGTGGCACCTGTTCCGTGTGCAGAGGATGGACATGAACTGCACCTCATCCGTTCCCCACTTCTTCTCCCCAGCTTCATACAGGCACTTGAGGACATTATGAACAGACAAAGCGAGGATAATTGAGAACACCAGGTGTATATAATGAGGCTTTTACTTCATAGAACCACTTGGGTTGGAAAAGCCCTCTAAGGTCATAAGACTCCAACCCTTCCCCTGCACTGCCAAGGCCACCACCAACCCATGTCCCCAGGTGCCACATCCACAAATCTGTTAAATCCCCCCAGGGATGGGGACTCCACCCCTGCTCTGGACAGCCTGTGCCAGAGCTGGACAACCCTTTTGGGTGAAAAGTATTTCCTAATATCCAATCTAGTCTCCACCTAGGGCACTACTGACTAGCACAGCTTCAGACTTACTCATCTACCTTGAAAAAAAAGAGGTCTAGAAACAGCAGGGATTTACCACACATCACACATACAAACCCAGGCCGTTCTTGCAAGGAAGCAAATTGCTACACACCTGAGCATCTTGTTGAGCAAGGGCCTCATCCACAAATGTTCCCTCATCTCTGTTACCCTGCGGAGATACAAGGGTGAAAAAACTCATTTCAACAGAGCAACTAATGGAAGCAAGTCCTTCAAATTCGCCATTCAAAACCAGTTACCGGGGATGTATAATGCGATTCTTAACATTGAATAGTGGGTTACAAATACAGCAAAACGTGATTCAGAAGTGATTTGTTCTTCCTTTTGAAACAAGCAGCCATCCACTTTAATTTAAAAAGAGCACATGGCATTAAGGCATGCCCACAGTGAGGCTGCTCTCCCTGCAGAAGCTGGTGTGAAATGCTGGCGAGGTGAAATGCAAGAGAAGTGAAATAACAGCTAGCCTGAAGCACCTCATCACTGAGTGAGAGATGTCCAGCAGCAGATTCACCCCCATTATTTCCCTGATCCTTGACTCACCGTCGCGAGGGACACGAGGACTCTGCGGAACATGGAGGATGTGTCAGAGACAATGTCATCCTCGAGGGTGGAGCCGTATTCTGCCAGAGCACACACACACAGCAGATCCGTTACTAACAGCTCACAGAATCACAGGAGTTGCTGAGTGGGAAGGGACCCACAAGTATCACCAAGTCCAGCTCCTGGGCCTGCATAGAACCATCCCCAGGAGTCCCACCATGTGCCCAAGAACATTGTCCAAACATTCCTTGTGCTCCATCAGGATTGGTGCTGTGACCACTTTTCTGCGGAGCCTGTTCCGGTGCCCAGCCACCCTCTGGGTGGAGAACCTTTTTCTAATATCCATCCTAAACTGTCCCCAGGATTCGAGTTGTCTCAGCAGTGCCAGCACAGGGGGACAGGCACTGCCCTGTCCTGCTGGCCATACTGTGACTGGGACAAGCCAGGATGCCCTTGCCTTTCTTGGCTTTCATCACAGCAATCCAGCCATCGTATTGAGTGGTACAGGGCAAAATTCAGAAGCACAACCAGCATAAAACTGGCCAAAGATCCACCATGGCCAGACCTCCAGCTGACAGACATAATCACCCCACCCCATTATATT
The DNA here is from genome assembly GCA_013397055.1 of Pachycephala philippinensis. NCBI lineage: Eukaryota > Metazoa > Chordata > Aves > Passeriformes > Pachycephala > Pachycephala philippinensis. Next base: position 50,290 of record VWZT01009953.1, read on the forward strand.
TACACCGACTCAATTTCTGGGTGGAATTCTAGTCCTTGATGCCGACAGACCCTTCTCCTGCCTCTTCATGTACCCCTCCACACACACAAGTGGCTTCTCTGCCAGTATGAAATTGCAGAGGGTGCTACATACGGAGTTTGTAGTTCTCGTTGATGTGCCGGATCTCTTCATTGGTGCGAGAAGCCAGGATTTCAATCAGGCAGCCTTCATCTGTTCCTGCTCCCTACGGAATCGCAGAGACAAGAGCCAAGACTATGACAGCTGTTTTGAAGGGAACTATGACTTCTGTTTATTATATTTAGGTTAATAAGAAATTAATAATTAATATACAATTATGCCATTGCATACTGAATTGGCCATAACTCATGCAACGTAAAAGAAGATTTCCAAACCTTTAGAGCCCTCCTCAGTTCATGCACGTCATACATGATGGTAGGAGTCATCAAACCAACTATCACTCTTTCAAAATTCCCACTCAGCTCAGACTTCAAGTCATCAATCAAATCCTAGAAGACAGAAAGAAAAGAAAGGAGAAGAAGACACGACCTTTGAGGAGATGAAGAACTCATTCACCACTTTGCTTCATGCTCCAGCCTTCCTTGGACAAACAGTTACTCTGAAGTGAACAAGACCAAAAAAAACTTGGCCAAGGAAAGCTTGTGTTCAGTGCCAATCATACTCTTGTGGAGACTGGGATGTTCTTCACATTTCACCTGAGTGATACAACCCAAAAAAGTCTACATTTCCCAATTATAGCCACAGCCACTGATCTCTGAAGAGACCTACCCTGCCAATAGTGCTTTTATAGGTGATCAGAACTTGCTGACGTTGGGAAACGTTCAGTTTGGTCAAGGTCTCAATGATGGCATCTTCATCCGTGCCTGGAAGGAGCCAATGAAAACCAGTTAAGCTGCTTGTACCAGAACCAGAGGCCTGCTCTGGCCTTGCCCAGGGTCTGCCGCTGGCCACACAACCTTACACACATCCTTGCACAACCTGGACCTCATCTGTTCACAAGTGCCTCAGCCCAGCAGCACCACACCACAGGAAAGAGAAAACAAGAGCCTCACTGAGGATGTTTTTATGGCCAAGATTTGAATTTCCAGTGGGGTTCAAGTTGCCCAATTCCCTCCAATGCCCTCACAGGGCAGTGAGGTGATGCAAATGGCTGAACTTCCCCTCCAAAAAACCACCAGTAAAAACCTTCCCAACCGTCAGAGCTAAAAAAGAAGGTGTAACAGTGGAGGGAGAGCAACTTACCCAATCCCTTCATAGCCTTCCTTAGTGCCTGTGCTTCTTGCTCAGCACTGAAAGTTGAGACGCCCTTGACTGTTGCCTAAACCCATAGGAGAGGAGTTATGGAAAGTAGTCACAAAGTGAGACATGCACAGAGTAGAGCTGAATTTAAAAAAAAAGACAATTCAAAAGATGCAAACATCTTTTTTTGGAAAGTGGCAGCAAGTAAAGTCCACCCTCCAAACAGGAGTGATTTTATACCAGGTTCCATCCTATCCCAAAAAGAAATTATTTGTTCTAGAGGGACTTCCCAGCCTCATAAGAAATAAGCCACAAGGACTCAACTGAAAGGAGAAAATATCTTAATGAGGCTGCCCATGGAGTATCTGCTTTCCAGTTAAATAAGGACACACAGTCTGACATCTCTGTTCAATCCAGCTTCTTCCCAGCAGTTTTCCATGTAAATCATAGAAGAGGCTGTTCCCATCAAAGCCCCATTCCTGACTTCTCTAAGAGCAGTCAAGGACAATCATTTTGTTAAGCAGCACACCAGAAAGTGCAGTGTTTTACCCGAAATGGTGATTCACAAACAGGTTTCTCCTGCCTCTGGTCCAGTGCCATTTCTGGGGAAATACACTTTTCTTACAAAGCTCTTCATGTTCCCAAGAAAATCGTCAGCAAAACAGTACTTAACATTCAGTGGGCAGAAAAATGTTCCCCTGTCCCTGGAAGTGTTCCAGGCCTGGCTGGATGGGGCTTGGAGTGGCCTGGGATAGTGGAAGGTGTCCCTGCCCATGGCAGGAGGTGGAACTGGACGACATTTAAGGTTCCTTTCAACCCAAACCATTCCAAGATTCTATAATAACAACCACAAAAATGGCTGCCTTGCAGGCTCAAAGAATAATATGCCCAGGCAGTTTATCTGGAGAAATTGATGTTCTTTGAATTAATATCTGATCAGGTTTTCCATTAACTCCCCAAATGCAAAAGCCTGTATGTGTGGGTCATTCTCCTCTACAATGAGGAAGCAGAGAGAGGTGATAAGTTCACCGCCTTGAAGGGACAGACAGTGACAGGGTTCTTCCTGCTGCGTCCTTATCTAAGCTACACTCCCCATGTTTATCAGGTCAGAGCAAAGGCTTGGCACAGCCTGGCACAGCAAACACACATGCTCACCATCGTGCTCGGATTTGGTCAATCTGTTATTGTCTGCGTCTGGGGCACTTAGACAGCTGTAATAAAAAACACAGGGAGTGTTAGTTTTCTAGCAAATAATTAATAGAATACACCTTCACTTGAAGGTTAATGAAACTGGTTAAGTAACCATCTAATTCTTTGAGGACTAAAAGCAAGATCAAACAGCCCAAGTGAACGCCCAGAGGAGCTTCCCTGAGTGTCCAGCCCTGCTCTGCGCTGAGCAAAGGCTGGATGATGACAGCACAGGGCCAGGGCCAGGCTGGAAGGGATGTGGTGGACAGGCAGGTGATTAGCACTGGTAATTTAATATGATTCTTCTCTATTGCCAGTGTGACAGCCTGGCTTAGGCTACAAGGAGAAGCACACAGTGTTGCCCTGGGAGCAAAGAAAATAGACTTGATTCCCATGTCCTTCAAAACACATGGCTTTGACCTTGGCAGGTGAGAGCCTGAGGGTGGAGCAGGGTGAGGATGAAGCAGGGTGAGGATGTTTTTGGCTGAGGGTGCCCACACAGCCCTAAGCCTTCATGGACCCTCCTGGGAGGCAGAGGCATCGTGGTGTAGGTGAGCACATAAAGGACAACCTCACTTGAGCACTGGGCAGGAGAATTATTTTCCCTCTTAATATTTTAATAGAACATTTTATATTCAACATCCCCTCAGTCTGGTGCACTGTGTCCTTCATTGTAGGGCTGAAGTTTTAACTGACAAAATCCCCGAAAAACCCCAAAGCTTCCTTGCCATCTGCCCAGGGTTATTAGTCCTGTTCATAATTTTGTTTTCAATCATAGAGCCTTTGCATGAACACACCCAAATTGTCCCGTATTCCTGATCACTTGACAGGACGTCACGTACCGGGACAAGGTTCACTTCCCCACAACTCAAGTTTATCCCAGCATCACAGGAGAGGAGTTAGGAAAGGCAGACTCAAAGAGATACCTATATACAGTAGGGTTGAATTAAATAAAAGATAAATTCAAAATATGCAAACACAGTGACAGCAAGTAAAGTCCACCCACCAAATGTGTGGTTTTATTCCAGGGTTGAGTGAGTTCTCTCATTAAAGCCCTAAAACAGAAGTAGAGGTGCCAGCAGCAAATGACATCTCTCCCCAGTTCTACTTGAGGTGCTTAATAGCTGGTATCCATGAGCCCAGACAGTTGTGCAAGAACAGGAGTGTGTTTGCTCATGGTCCACATGACTCCTACAGCCCTGGGTGTGCTGTTCAGGCCAGTTAACTCTCAGTTATGGATGTGTTAGGCACAGGCACTCCCAAGTTCACCTCTACCTTACTACACCCTGTGCAATCAGGCAACATACGGCAATTAGTAGTGTTGAATTTGCTTTCTTTCATCTGATCATAAATTCCAGTGATCACATTATGACCTAGACCTCAGAAGTCATCTTTGCTCTTCTCTAATCTTTTACAGAACTAAAAAGCCAATTTTCTTTCCTTTAGTCAAACACTAAATGAAGGCTCCAAATCTCACTGCTGTTTTTATGATGCAGTTTTACCATCCAGCTGGTTTGTACACAGAAGCAGGACTGTCAGACAGGCTGGTTTAGCAAGTCAATTAGAGGGCAAAATAAAGGTCAGTAGCAAGGGAAAGGGAAGCAGAGAAATTCAGAGTGCAAATGAGCTGGCAGAAGGAAACCAAACCATGAGGAGAGGCTGCATGTACTGGATTCAGGGCAAATGCTCTCGCAACATCCATTTACAGCAGAATACCACATTGAATATTGACTGCAAGACTCTGATTTCTTCATCCTGTGAACATCACTGGGAATTGAAAGAGCAGAGCACTGAAAAGGCAGCAGTGCCAACTCCACTGCTCAATCTGCAAATGCTGGTTTGTTCCTGGTGCATTTCTGTAGGAGAATGAGCCACTGAAGTTACAGGTGGGAGGGCTCAGCAGTTCAGCCAGGCTGTCCAGCAATGGCCCCTGTCACCCTTTCACAGCTGAAGGGGTCTGCAGGAACTGCTCACATTGGGGCTTTTGATGAATGAAACCCTCCTAAGCCACCCCTTGGCAAGCAGAGAGAGAAAGGAATTGCTCAGCAGATTTGCCAGCGCTCAGCAGCTTAACACAATTCCTGGCCTGCAGCTCAGTCAGGGAAAACAGCTTCAGGATAGGAACAATACTTTCCTCTGTGTTTTGAAGAATTAAACTACACATGCAAGAGTCAGCCAGCCAGTGCTATGGTCCTGATGTTATTTGCTTCACCCCAGAATAAAGGCCTGGTACAGTAAACCTGGCTTAGAACAGGCTCAAAACACTGTGCCCAGGTGACAGAGTGCAAGTGTAGGAGGCATCCCTCCCATTACTCCATTTTTTTCCCATGGATGATATTTTCCTGGCAGGCTTTATCAGCTAATCAGCCTGTTTTAAGTCCATATCAACATCCTCTAAAAGCTGAATCCAAAATAATTTATCGGAAAAGTGCGGAGACTATCACGTGTGCTGGCCAGTTCAAGTTTAGGCTTGCACACAATCGGGTTTTCCTGACTGTGCTCAGAGCACACACACAGGAACCAGCGAGGAAAGCTTCCAACAGCTTGAGGGTAGAAACACAGGGCGTTTCCCCCCCCAGTTTGAGCTCACAGCGTTGCCAGTCCTACCCCTCGGATCTGGATGGAAACCACCGCTTAGTGACCCTTTTCCTTGCGAGGCAAACACTGGACTTGTCTGACCAATTCGTTCATTCCGTGCATTTACCCAAACACAACCCACACCCTGCGCCGGATCAGCTTTTCCACAGCTCCGTCACGGCCAGCTGTTCCGGTGAGCGGGATGCAGCCCTGGCTGTGCTCCCGGGGTGCCCGGGCTGGGGCTGGGGCTCGCCGCAAGGTTACTGACTCCGAGTCTGCAGCTCAGGAAAGGATCTCCCGTCTGCCACGAGCCCCGAGCCAGCTGAAATATCCCAGCGCCTCCCACACACTGACCTTTATCTGGCCACTGCCCTCAAGAGGAATAAAAATATGATTGTATAGCCTTGTACGCCTCATTCAGTCTGTGCGTCCACCCCGAGCCGTGTCACCCCGCGGCCGCGCCCTCCGCGCTCCAGCAGCCAACGGGGAGGACGTGCCAGCCTGGGCATGGCACAAATAGGAACCAAAACCCTCAGTCCCTGTGCCCGGGAAGGGTCAGCCCTTCCTCCATCCCACAACTGCCCCCTGTCCTTCCTCAGCCCCGGTCGGAGCCCCCGGGCTGCCCCAGTGCCTTGGCATCGCGGGCATCGCCCAGCCCGGGGCTGCCACTCCCGCACTGCCGTCACTGAGCGCTGGAAAGCGGAAACGGCGCTTGGCACCTTCCCAGGCACCTCCAGCAGTGCAGCCCCGTCCCCATGCCAAGGAGGGTCCCCAGTTCGCCTGGCACTCACCTGCTGTCCCACGCCGGTCCCTGGCAGAGATGGGGAGAGCTTTGCTGGCTGTCCTGGGTGGCAAAGTCCCCGCCCTGGAAACACGCGGCAGTGACGTGGAGCTCCAGCCCTGCTCTGCCCATCCCTAAATAGTTGTAATCCAGAGCAGGGAGAAGTTCTCCAGGGAGCCTCACTAACGTTGCACGTTTGGGATGTAACCCCAAACTACACTTTCGGGGTTACACGGAGGGCTGGCAGGTTGGGACGGCTTCCACGCTCCCCGGCATTCTCTGTAAAAATCCCTGGGAAGAGAGGGGCTCTGGCTGCAGGCTGTGGTCTCACTCGTGTCTGCGGCAGGGCACACCCGAGGGGGGAGCGAGGGGGACGACGGCGTGGAGCACACAGGCAGCAAGATCCTCGAGCAAGAAGTCCTGTTCCTCCCCCGGTGCTGTTTGTGGGGATTTCTTACCTGTATCGTTCCTCCTCTGCTCCCCCAGCACCTCTCTGGGTCTTCAGCATCCTCCACCCCTTGTCTAAGAACTCTACATTGCAAATAGCCGTGATTTCAGTAAGGATAAATCTTTGCATAAAGATTATTCATTTTGCCCCAATAAATGGCAGTGCCCTCAAGCCAAAACCCTTCGGGAAAAGGGACTTCACTTTTACCCCAATGTGACCCTGATGGGGTCAGCCATAGACACGATCACAAGGCTGCCAGAGGGAAATCGGCCTTGCAATAGATGTGTCTTGTCTTCAAATGTTTATCCTCAGGGCCTTTGGTCTCCTCTGATGCCAGAAGTGCTGTTATTATCATGGGTAAACCAACCCTCTCACTTTTTTTCCAGCTCGTAAGACAGCTCTGTCTCATCCCCGTGCCTCTTTGCACATGCTCGTTTGCTAAAGGGAAGGGACCTAAATTTAGCAGCTTGGATGCAAGCAGGCTGTGCCCCAGTGAGCATGTCTGTGTGGTTTATTTATTACAGCTCCCACTGCAGCTCAGCCTCCCAAAACAGCTCTAGAGAGCCCAGCATCTACTGCTGATGCAAGGGGACATGGACCGGGGGAACAGAAAAACCAGGTTTAAGCCTCAAGCCCTCTCCTTTTGCACTGCAGAACCTCTTTCCTTGCAAAATCTGGCACTTGACCCTGACCAGGATTCAGTGTGGACCAGCACATTACAAACTGTCTCTAAGGAGAAACTCTTCTCTTTCCTACATCTGTGAAAGTTTCCATTCTCATCCCTTCTTCTCATGTCAGCAGTCCCTGCTCTGGGCCCATTTTAATCAACCAGCAGAATTGCTGTGTTTCTCCATCTTATGTTGCCAGTGATTTTTTTAGCCTGCGTATTTTCATCCTTCTGTTTGCTTCCCAGTCTCTTCAGCCCCCAGGACTGGAAGGCTCTGTCACTGCAGTCACTGATATATGCAACAGTAGTTATTTAAGACCATGAGTTATTAATTTTCTTTACAAATTATTTATCCTTTAAATATTGCACCAATCCTGCCGTTCATGATTTTCATAATTTAACCTTTTCTTCTCCCCTGGGGGAGGCAGCAAGTAGGAGGAATACTTGAAGATGTGTTTGTGTGGATGTTTTTGGCCACCTGGAATTGTTCATGTAAGTGTAGTCCATTCAGCAGCCAGATCCTGATGCAACACACAGCCAAGTTCCCTGTAATCTTGGCTGGTTATGGGTGCTGGCTCTGGAGCCATCTGATTCAGTCATGATTATTTGGACTGGAAAGAAAAAAAAAAGGCACAAAAGCTTCTGAGCATGCTGAGAGTTGGCTGAGCTTCTCTGGAAGGTGGATTGAACAATAGGGGATTTAGGGAACCTTGTTGTACCTTGCTAGAGGAGCTGCTCCCTTCAGGAGGGAGAAGGGTTGTTGCTGTATTTTCCTACACAAGGTTCAAGTGACAAAGCTTTGTCTCTCCAGGAGTTGTTTGTGTAGGGTCTGCTCAGCTTTCAGCTTTGTCTTCATCTCTGAAAGGATGGAAAGGCTATGGTTATCCTTCAGTATCTCCAGCTGAAGCACTGGCTGGCATAGCTTTGCTGTCCTTGCATCAAAAGACGGACAGCAAGGGACAAGTGACAGAGTGCATTGCCCTTCTGTTCATGGATATTTCATTTGTCCCGTCAATTATTTTAACCATCTTTGTTATAAAGCTCTCAGTTTACACACATGCTTTCTATTCCCATTCCATCCTGCTGTTCTCCCATCTACAAAAGACCTAATAAAAATTAAAGGTCAGAGAAAAACAGGGAGGGCAGTGTGCATTAAGCAAATAAATTGAGCTCAAGCAGCAGCCCATTAGGAAGGGGGAATTTATTCAAAGTCCCACAATGAGAACAGAGCTGAACCTCTACAAAATGGCAGCATTTGTTTTTGCCTGAAGGACCTGACCTTTTAAATCTGCATCTCAGAGAGCAAAGGAGCCTTGTGCTGGGAGGAGAGATTTTCAGTGTGTCCTTTCATTAGCAGGTACCCGCCTTTAGCTTTAGAGAAACAGGCTCACCCTATTCACTGAGCTCCAAATTCTGACACTAATTAAGTCATTCACCAAGTGAGGGTCAGAATTTGGGCCTTTGGGAATTAAGCAGGTGTTTTTAGGAGGTTCATAAGAGAAGTGCTCATTTTCATACCTGACCACTGGCAATTTGCAAGCAGCAGCCCCTTAAAATGGGGTTATTTAAGGGTTGCACAAGTGCTGTGGGAGTGTGTTGGATGCTGTAGCTCTGTCAGTGTTGTCTCCATAGCAGCAGTACCCAAAGGTAGGGTGGGGGCTGAAAACCAGCCCTTGCTTTTCTAAAGCACTGAGTTCTGTGTGCTTGGAAGAGGGTAAAGAATTCTCACCTTCCGTGTATTAACATCACAATAGTCCCAAAGTGAACTGCGGTTGTTAGGGCTCACTGCAGAGATCCAGGGGCACTTTTGACCTTAGAGCAAGGGTGTGTCCTTACCTGCTGTTCAGCACTGTGTAAGGTAAAACAGCCATTTCCACAAGTCAGAGCCGTTTTGGGAAGAGGTGTTTTGGGAAGACCTTTAGGAAGAGGAAGCCTGGAGCTTTTGCTCTATGATTGGAGTAGAGCCCTTTTAACAAAGAGAGGAAGGAAGATGAAACGCACTTCCAGATCTAGGTAAGCAGTGCTTATTTGAGGTGGGAAAATGGAACTATTCCAATTCACATAAGAAATTAGAGTGCTCTTAACTCTTCATAACGATTAGAAACACTGCTTCTGCACTCAGTATTATCAGGGGAATGCACAGCACTCTCCCTTTTAGCAATCCAGGCAGGATTTAGAAGCCCAAGCACAGCATACCAGCACTGCTATGCAAGTCAAAGGCTCTCTGGGTCGATTACATAAATATAAATGTCACACAAGGCCAAGAAGGAACTGGGGAGCAGAACTGATTTGAGAAAAATCCTGTAACCCAAGATGCCTTTCAAACAGGAGACCACTTGGAGAAGTGGCCCACATGCCTTAGACAATAAGCTGTAAGGGGAGACAGCAACGAGCACTGCAAGGATGAGACAGCCAGGAGTTGAATTCCCGTTTCAAGTGTGCTTCAATTACCAGGTTCTTAAGGTGGGGATGCTCGTGTGTTCTGCAGGCAGGCACACAGCAGGGGATCCCGGATGCTCTCACAATCCCTCACGCTGACAGTTCTAACAGCATCTCAGGTGCTGGGGGCTCTCCACACTGCTGTCCCCCAACATATGCTGTGCTGACACTGCCTCAGAGATGCCCACCCACTCTGCTTTTCTCCCACACAGAAACTGAAGGCTGCAATTGGCCGCGGGCTCAGTCTGCTGTTTTCTTTTATTCACTAAAGCTATAAACAGCAGGGAATGCAAACAGTCCGGGGCCATCGGTGGTCTGATGGCTTCGCTGGCTGCCTGTGTCCATGAATCCATCCGAAAGGGAACAGGAGTCAGCAAATACCTCCAGACTGGGGTCGTGAGGATGATTAGGCACTTGTGGGGTGACACTTTTCCCATCAAAAGAGCCCCTTGCTGTCATACATTTTGTCTTTTGCTTTTGATCCTACTTGTACTGTCTCACTTGCTGTTCAAAGTGAAAACAGGGCTGCTATAACATCTCCAGGGGGGCCTGAGGCACAGGCTGTGGCAGAAGAGGCGCAGGAATCTTCACAGCATCTACGGCTGCCTGATAAGCCATTCCCATTACATCCCGAGAGAGCTGGACTGCTTCCCTTATGGAGACAGGCTGAGTTGGAGTTATTCAGTCTGGAGAGAACTTGCAGCCCCTTCCAGTCAGTGCCTAAAGGGCCTCCAGGAGAGCTGCAGAGGGACTGGGGACAAGGGCCTGGAGGGACAGGACAAAGGAGAAATGGCATCCCACTCCCAGAGGGCAGGGTGAGATGGGATATTGGGAAGGAATTCTTCCCTGTAGGGTGGGGAGGCCCTGGCACAGGGTGCCCAGAGCAGCTGTGGCTGCCCCTGGATCCCTGGCAGTATCCACGGCCAGGCTGGACAAGGCTTGGAGCAGCCTGGGACAGTGAAAGGTGTCCCTGCCCATGGCAGGGGTGGCACTGGATGGGCTTTAAGGTCCCTTCCAAACCCAAACCATTCCAAGATTCTATGAATTACACTGCTTGTTGTGCTATAGCCTGTTTACATGAAAGGCAAGAAATGGGCTAGAGACCACTGCAATTGCATTTACCTTACAATTCTTGTACAAATATAATTTTCTCTTGGACTGCTATTCCCCATCAAGCCTAACTGATACAGTTTAGGCCCCAGACCTCAAGGCATTTGCCAGCTCCATGGAGAACCACTCAGGGAAATTCCCAGTGCCCTGTGGAAGCTGTAGATTATTTGTGGCCCTTCCTTCCCCAGAGCTGTAGGCTATGAACTGCTACACCATTGCTTCCAGCAGCTTTAAATGCATTATCAAACTTAAATTTCATTTAATGGGCTTAATGAATGTTTACTTTAATTAGCATACATATAGTTCTGAAGAGGAAATGAGTAGCTTTCACTTTTTTCTTCTTAATTAATATCTGCCTCCATGTAGTTTTATCTTACTTAGCTACTCTGTAATTTGGCCATAACCCAGCTCTAGGGGATGGAAACAGAGCTACGACTGCCCAGCTCAGGATGACTTCTCCTGACCCTGCATTTAAACAGAAGTGAGCAAAGGGTGTGGGCTGAGACCTGGGTGAGGTACCTTGGGGCAGGAGGAGCCCCAACAGGATCCGACACTTGAAACACTGCTAAATCCCTTCTCAGGGAGAACCCAACCCGCAAATTTCCCTTAGCGTAACAACAGCTGCTTTGAAGGACAGTGTGGAGCTGTGGTGCAAAGTCATGCTCCTTGAGAAACATGGCTCTTTCCCACCCTGTGCTCCATCCCCTGGCTGTACACAGGGTTAATCCAGGCTATTGCATCCCACGTGCATGAGCCTGCAGAGCTCCATCAGCTCCATTATTTCTGGGTGTGCCTGCTAGAGTGCCATTACCATGGATGGAGGACGTTGGCTTACAGCCACAGGAAGCAGAGCCATTGCTGGAGCCAGTGAGGAGGTCCTGCACGGGCAAACAGGAGCACCAAGGAGGTGGAAATGTCCAGTTTTTAAACACGTAAAATACAGATCTGAGTTTCGGAGTCTTTTTGTTCCTCTGCACAACTCTGAACCCAGTAAAGCCCAGCTCCATGAGAATGTGCTTGAGAACTGACCTTTTCTTGGGGGTGGTGAAGAACAGTGATGGTTTTTCTGGTCATACTAATAGTGCACGACTATGCACTTGGAAAGAAATCCTTGAAATCCAGAAAATCACAGGCAGAGAGATGGATAGAACAGTGGCTCTATTCTTTAGCTGGTGAGAAGCTTAACAGAATTTTTTGCAGTAAATGTATGTTTAAAGAGACATAGAATTGTGGAATGGGTTGGATTGGGAGGGACCTTAAAGCTCATCTTGTTCCAAGCCCCATGGGCAGGGACACCTTCCACTATCCCAGGCTGCTCCAAACCCTGTCCAGCCTGGCCTTGGACACTTCCAGGGATCCAGGGGCAGCCACAGCTTCTCTGGGCACCCTGTGCCAGGGCCTCCCCACCCTCACAGGGAGGAATTCCTTTCTTATATCCAATCTGAATATCTCATCTGTTACTTTGAAACCGTTACCCTTATCACTGTCTGCCTGTGTAAAAAGTGGCTCTCCCAACAGCCTTATCAAGATAAACATAACCATGTGATTAAGATTTAATTGTTACGCGGTGAATTCAGGAAAACGTGACCATTGCTTTGTTTCCCCTGGACAGTTAAGTGTCACCATGCACAGGAAGCTATGCCGGCTCTTTTCTCCGTTGTTGCTGCTTCTCGAGCTCTCCAGAAGGGGCCAGTGTGCCTTCGCCTTTTGGGGACCGCAGAAAACCGGTCCAGGCCTGTGTTTTTATTTAGAAAATGCTGAGCTGTCTGGAAAGTTTGATGAAGAGGGATGCAGCTGTATTAATGTGCTTCTTCCTGGGGATTTGAATGCATTTTCTGAGCAGTGCAGGAGAACCAGGGATCAGGAAGACAATGTGCGGGGAAGCAGCTCTGCTGACCACACTCGGATATTTTAAACCTTGCATCATGGGATTTTAGGAGCTTAAAATTTGGTGTTTAGGATTGAGCGTATTAGTCAGACTGAGGTTCCTCTCTGCAGCAGGACAAGTCTGCGAGCACTGTTGAGTCGCTCCGGGCTGACACGGGAGAAGCACCAGGCCATGTCTGTGCTGCGGCCACTGATCTGCTTTTTCACTTACAGCTTTCAGGCTCAGTTGCCTCTGATCCCTGTGAAGGTCACTGGGATTGCAGCAGTGCAGCCAAGCCTTGTGCTGCTGGAATAATCTCCTCAGCATCTGCAGCTGGGGATGGCTCCTGCAGTGCTTCTGCTCCCCAAAATGATTGTGGATGGGGTTTGTGTGCCCGTGCGCGGAACATCAGAGGCCCCAGCTGTGCGTGGGTCTGACGCTCCCTGCATTGCACTGCAGGTACAGTTAAAAAAAGCCCTCTCAGAGCCAGGGAGGAGGCTCAGCAGTGCATCTGCAGCTCTCTGCATGCAGTGGCTTTTATCTTCTTTAGTTGGAAATGAGTCATTTCCCTGTACTGTACAGAGATGCCCAATTTCCTTGGAAATTGTTCAGTTCTGCAGAGTCCCCAGAAATCCCTGTTGATGGGACCCGATTTTTGCACTGGGTGTTTTGAGAGAGACTGCACTCAGTCTTGAGAGATGCCTGGGGATTTTCAGAGGTTAGAGGAATTTTAAAAATAATTTAAAATAATGGATAGAAGCAACTGAGACTTTACTCAGTTCATATTTTTCTGAAGGGCGCATGAACCTTCTGTATTGACCACTGGCAATTAATTCAGCACAGAGACCCAAACCACAGCCAAGGAAGTTTCATGCAGATTAAAGCCTGGAAAATGAAAAAGGACTGTTTTCACATGTGTATTGGCTGCCTGGCTGAAATGACTGCAGTTCCAGCTGCGTGGACTTGGGGTGTACTTGGAAATGAGGTGCAGAGAGGACGCACCCTACAAATTATGGGTGACTGAAGGTGGTCAAAGGAGGAGTTTGAGGTCTCCGGGGGGGCTCAGGGGTCCTCACCTGTAACACCTGCTGAGGACAAGGGTGGTGGAGGAGGTGTAGCACTATCCACAGTGAAGAGGCACAGTGGTTCAGCAGCAAAACAACTGTACAGTGACATGCTGTCAGATCTGTGTATCCAGGTGCTAAATGTTACCACGAGCAATTTTACTTGCCTGTTCTGAGAGCCATATGCATCTTAAAAATCTTCAAACACTGGGAGGAAAGACCAGATAGATCCATTTAAAACATGCTGATCCAATCTCACTGGCATTGCTGGAAGCCCGTGACCAAAGCAAGGACAGATGAAGAAAAGGACTGCGTGAAGGGTAAACATTTTTGTCATCCCAAAGTAACCAGGCCTGGCCTATCCACTGGGGACAGGCGTTGTCAGCAGGATGGCTGTACTTATTACCGTAATACTATGTAATAGGAAATAATAGTTATTGGGAAAATTGGACCATGCTTTGGTTTCCTGTTCCGTCCCAGTCAGACGGGAGGAAGGAGAGTGGTGTGTCACGGAGGTATTCATTTGGCAGCCACGTGCTGCTTGGGTTTTGTATTCTAGGGCTTCATTCTGGAAAAAACAATTTTTGCCATTTTAGCATTTCCCTCTGCTGTTTGAAATCCCAGCTCTGGCCTTCAATAATGCATGCCGTAGGCTGGGAAAATCACCTGACTGCTGAAAAGAACCCAAAGTGCATTTAAAGTAAGTTTCCCAATATTTGAGCTAAACTAAACTAAACCTTTCCAAAGCCTGACCCAATGGCTTTGGGCTCTGGAGGAGCTGCAGTGCCTCTGATGAGCATCTTGCTGGTAGTTGGGCAGGAAGGAGGAGGAAGCTGTAATTTAACAGCAAATCCAAGGCACAGGCTTTACAAAACCAGCTACCAGGTGTGAAACACTAAAGACATTTTGAGGGCTTGGGATATCTCTGTTTTTAGGATTTTTTTGAGGCTCTCAAAGCAGGAGCTAGCAGGGCCTGTGTGAAGATAAGCCTTGTGCTTCAGGTTAATCCCAAGATGTCACAGCAGTGGCCTTTTATTATTGTATCACAAAAACATCGAGTTTAACGCATTATTTCAAAGATAAACGTAAACACCCGTCACCACGCAAAGCCCCAATATGGGCCGTGATTCCTCACGTACAGGATTTCTGCACTCATCCCTCGCGGCGAGGAGGACACAGAGCCCCCGGGCCCCGTCCGCTGTCCCTGGGGCGGCCCCCGGTCCCGGCTGGTCTGAGGGGCGACCCGGGCCCGAGCGCTCCGCCACACCACCCTCACGGCCCCNCCGCCATCCCGCCGAGCCCCCGCTGCCTCTCCGCCGCGCTGTGGGGCGGGGGGCGCTCCGGGACAGGACATTCTGGGACCCGACATCCCGGAACGGGGCGGAGCGGGACGGGACGGGACAGCCCGGGACGGGACACACCGGGGCGCCGAGGCTAGGCCGGGCCCTGCAGCTGGCGGAGGCGCGGGGGCGGTGCTCTCGACGGCAGGCGGGA
>VWZT01009953.1:65281-127527 GCA_013397055.1 Pachycephala philippinensis
TCGGTGGCCGCCGGTGACGCCGCCAGGCAGCGATGCGGGCCCCAGGCCCTGCCGGCAGCCGGCCCCCGCCGTGACCCGGTGGGGCTGCGCACGCCGGCCCCGCGGGGCGCATGGAGGCACCCGCCGCCCTCTGCGAGGTACCGGGCAGGGTCCCTGTGGGTCCGGGCTCGCCGAGGGGGCCGCGGCGACCCACAGGGATAACGCCGCGCCCCCTTTATCCCCTGTGGTTTTGCAGGTGTGAGTCCTCGGGTGACAACGCGGCTCGGCCCCTCCCGGTGAGCGGCCCCGGGCCCCCCTCAGCGGCCGCGGCAGGAGCCAGGAGGGGCTCGGGACCTGACACCGGCATTGCCCCCATCGCCGGCGGCTGCCGCCTGCTGAGACATGAAGAAGTTCTTCGACTCGCGCCGGGAGCAGGGCGGCTCCGGGCCCGGGTCGGGCACCAGCGGCGGCGGCGGCGGCAGCAGCGGCCCGGGCAGCGGCTACATCGGCCGGGTCTTCAGCATCGGCCGGCACCAGGTCACTGTGGACGAGGTGCTGGCGGAAGGTAAGATCTTGATACCTTTCAGAGCGCTCGACGTGTGCTGGTTTTCCTTCCCCAAGCTGAAGGGGAGGCCTTGAGCTATCCCGGGCACTCAGCCTCCTCCTTGACCCCCAGATACCCGAATATTTAATTGTCCTTGACAGAATTGCAGCCCAGTGGTGTCTGTAAGCTGACGTGTCTGGTCTTCCCATCTATAAATCCCATGTGGGTTTGCTGGATTTGGCCTTTTTTTTTAATGCTTTAGAAATTGGGGGGTTTTCAGAAGTTAATTGTTTCCCACTTCTCCTAAACTGGGAGTTAAAAAAACCCAAAGAAACCCCAAAACCAAAATCGTCAAATATTTTGATGCAGAACAAGGTGCTGTAAATAAAGAAAGCAGTGTCCTTCACTCTTAAACTTTCTTCAGCTGTTACCTCCTTTTCTACCTCAAGCAGAGAGGATTAAAACACTGGAGTAAATTCCTTGTAGCTATGTCATCCACATAGGTAGGCTGAGCAGGACTGGCTGTGACCTGGGATGAGGGATTTCTGTGGGGGGGGCGTTTCTGCATCAGGAAGGGGTGATCCCAATTGCTTTTTTTTTTTTTTCCCCCAAATAAAATAGTTAAAAGACCTAAAAATGAATCGTAAGGTTTATAGAACTTGTAATGTGTGCAGGCCTTGCAGTGCAGTAAGCTGCTGGTGGTGTTTGTTTAATTGTAACCAGCTCTGCTGCTTGAACTATCATTTTACATTTCATTTGTTGGGGCTGTAAGGAACCTCCTGAATGGCTCTGGCTGGTAACCTTAGCCTCGACCTTCAGAGAGATGTTGGCCTCCTTAGACCTGCTCCTGGTCACTCCTGCGAAGCATCCTGGGCAGTTTTAGTCAATGTTTTGTTTTGATGGCGAAGGAGAGGGGAGCTGCTGGGAGAGAGCTGAGTGGGAGGACCTGTGTTGGCTTTTACAGAAAGAGCACTAAAATGGAAAAGGGACTCTGTGTACGCTGCCTGTGTTCAGGTTTGTAAGAATTCACCGTGGTGTACAAGAAAATAGGTCTGTGACTGCTTTTTAGACATGGTTTCTGATATGTTCTGCTGAGAGGACCACTAAAACCAGGCTTTTAACAAGTAACTATAGTGATTTTTTTTTCTTGAAATTTGCAATATAGGTTTGCCTTGAGGGATATTTCCAAGGCCCTTTTGGCCCTGGAAGCTTAGGACCCACATGAGCTAAACTTGAGAAGCTGTCATTAATGCAGGATGGCCTCATCCTGGTAACACGGGAAGGCAGAAGCTTTTTTTGCTGATGAGTAATCTGCTGGCAGGTTCTGCCCCGTGCTGACAGCCCCGGGAAGCGGAGCCATGTGTCACCGGGCTCTCCTGCTCGGCAGGGCTGAGCTGCAGCAGAGGTGGAGGTGGTAGCACAGATTGCCTGGGAGAGAAGTGCCTCCATTCCCTGCTTTGCTGTCCTGGGAGAGCTGCTGCTTGTGGGGGCTTTTCCCTGCAACTCCTAGTTTCCTGGCTGGCCTGTGGGATGGAGCATGGCCTAGAGCTGGCTGCAGCTCTGGGGTCCTCAAACACAGGCTGAGTGCACCTGTGAAATCGATGCTGTGTTCTGTTCCTGTGAGGCAGAGGGAGTTCTTCTGGTGAAAGGTGCTGCGCTGGTATCTTCCTCACAGTGAGACTCTGCTGTGGGCAGTTTGAAATCCTTCTGTGTGCCAGAGGGAAGCCTCCGAGGGGACAAGAGCAAGGTGATGTGTTCATTTGCAGGTTGTCACCTTTTTTTGGAGCAGGGAGGTCTCCTCTGTAGGAAAGTTGGGCTATCTGGGGAGGCAGCGTGGGTCAGAAGTGCTGCAGCTCTGCATGCCTGTGGCTGAGTGTGCTGGTAAACAGCCTTTTCTCCCTGACTCAGCTGGAGACCTGGGGAGCTCATGGGCAGCCCGGTCCCTGCGCTCCTGGCGTCTGAAACCTCGGCTGGAAAACCTTTCTGTATCTGCAGTGGTGTTTCAGCAGTGCTGAAAAGGCAACTCTTGGCTATTTCTGCTAAAAGGAAAAGTCCCCTGGGAAGCACTTTGTAGGAGGAGTATCCTGTCTGGGAAGGAAAGACCTCTCGTCCCCGTTGCTTTAGGGGGGAGTGGGGAAGCCTGTGTTCTGGTACAGCATGTGAAACATTTAAAAAAATGAGATGTAAAAGTGGCTTAAAAGAGAGAATCAATGAAGTGATGAATGGTGTGGATGAGACTTGAGTTGAACCAGAACTTCGGGAATTGAAGCGTTGGGATTTACCTCTGTCAGAGCTGTGCCTGGTCACCCTGAATTCTGCTGAGCAACCCTGCTGATGAGGAGTGTGCCCTGGCTGCAGCACTGCGTGTGCTGGGTGGCAAATGGCTCCATGTGCCTCTGGGCTCTTGTGTAGATCCTCCAAAATATCTTCTGTGGTTAGGTGCACCCCCCACCCCTGAAAAATAGTTGTGTCTGGATACTTGCCTTCCTGGGCAGGGAGGAACATCCCTTCCTTTTGGAAGGAAGTAGATGGGAATAATATAGAAGGAATTTGAGGGGTTGGTTGTGGTGTTCTGATACTGGTGAATCAGTGTTTTTTTTACGAACAGGGTGTTGCAATAGGTGATTCCTAGTTGGGTCTTTGTAGCTGTCCTGCTCTAATCCATATAATAGCACAAATAATCTCTTGAAAAATTCCCCTCAAAGTTTGCATAAGGATTATCTGTGGTGGGAGGGCAGTGCTGCTGGCCTTGGGGGTCTGCAGGGCCAGGTTTAAAGTCACACAGTTCCCCAGTGAGTGGTGTTTCACACAGCTGAAGTGAGTGCCCAGGAGCTGTTGCAGTGTGGGGCTGAGTCAGACTGCTGTCTTGCTGTTTTCCTTCTGAAAAGAAACCAAACCAGTGTTGGACCAAATCAGATACTGCTCTTTGTTCCTGCCTGTGTGTAGGGGAAAAAACCAAAACAACGAAAACCCACCCCAGAGCCCCACACTGGAGTTGTAGGGAGGTTGGTGTCACTTGGATGAGGATCAGAGCAGCAGAAACATTGAGAAGGATGTTGCCATAAATTAGGAATTTGCCAAGGAGTTTGAGAGATGTACATGTGTGGCAAAGTACCACAAGGCATGGGTACTCCTCCAAGCTAAAACAGAGTGGGGATTGCCCCAGTGTCCCATTTCTGAGGGCCTCTGTGTTTTGTGTGAGTCTGTACTCATAATGTTGTAAGAGAGTGTTGAGCTGACTCGAGGTGTGTAAACATTGATGGGGCATGTGCTTGAGCAGGGTTTTGTTTGTTTTGCTCTGCTTCTAGCAAAAGGTACAGGCTGCATTTCTGCAGGTCTATGAAAAGTTACTTTTAAAGTCAGTATTATTTTTCTGAAGGTCTTTTCACTGTAAAGTGTGTAAGTAAGGGATTCAGGTTTAGTAATTGTTGGATATCTCACTGAAGTTTTTCAGGTACATGCCTGTGTGCTGGTAGCTAGCGTTGATTTGAAAGCATTTAATGGTTGATATTGCAAACCAGTGCAAAGTCACCGAATCATCTTAGGTTTGCCAGATGTATTTTTTCCTCTGTTTTGAAAAGAGGGACATTGTGGGATTCATCCTGGCTTTCCTTAGCAGACCTGCAGGCCAGTGCATGTAGGAAGCATCTGGGAGAGGCTGTGAATGCCCAGCCCATTCCTGGTGGGTAAGGGGGTTCCCTGAGCTGCCCAGTGCTGTGGCTGGCCTGAGTGCAGAGGGTTTCTGCTGACCCCTGCCCTGCTCACCCTTGGCACCTCCTTTCCCTGCAGCACCATAACCTGAAGTCACTGAAAATACAACTGAGCTTCTTCTAAAATAATTTCACTTTAAAGCAAACCCCATCTGAGGTACATTTTGCAGATTTATATGATCCTCAACCCAATTCCGATGTGGTTGCGTTCAAGACATTGCTTTGAAGTGTATTTTGTGAGTTACTGCTTTCTAGCTTCAGCCAAGGGCCAGCTGCTAATCAGCTGACCAGTGACATTTGGATTAGGAATTAAACTGTTTCTCCTCTTGGAATGGGACATGTGATTTTTATTTTTTTATTTTTCCCTGTTGCTTTTTCTGTGTTTCTTGTGAGGCAGAACATGTACTCTGCACTTTGCTCTGCTAGGTAGGATGTTTGATTCTGTGTTCTAGCAGTCTGTTTTTTTTGAGAGTAGAAGCCAGGGGAACTTGTGAAGAATCCCAAGGGAGTTATTTGGTAAATGAGGTATCCCAAGTGTTTTGGTGCTTTTAGCAGCACAGCTTTTGCTGGGACAGTGTGTGCTGTGTCCTGAGATGTAATCGGGGAGGAAAAGCAGGTGTTAGTGGATTTAAGTGTGTAAGAAGTTGTGTAGGCCAGAGACTGGCCTGGCCTGGCTTGTGAGCTTTGTGCAGCCTGTCAGAAAGGGGTCTGGGTTGTACGCAGGGGGGCTGGTTCCTTGTGTAACAGCTGTGGTAGCTAAAAGCTTGTTTAGAGGCAGTGTTAGCCCAGAGCAGTCGTGGCAGGGAGAGTCTTCTGCAGTCATCATCCCAGGAAAGAACTTTCCATGTTAAACCAAATAGCTTCTGTTGCAAGCAGTCCTGTTGGTATAAGAAAGCTTAGTTTTGGGATTCTGGCTGGGGGTAATACGTGGTTTAACTCTCCAGCTGGGGCCTTGCAGAAGTGTTCTAGTAGTTATAAAGGAACAGGTTGCTAAGCTCTGGTTGCAACATCAGCACTGACATTGTGGATCTCAGGAGAATGTGCACTGCCATAACATTTTTATTGTGGTGTGGGCCTTCCCCCCTTTGTGCAGGAGCTTGTCAGCAGCTGAGGAGAGCAGGTGGGAAGTTATAAATGTGCTGAAGACAAGCTGGAATCCACTCTGGATTTAGCACTTCTTGCCTTCCAAGCTCACCCACCTGCATTAATCATGGCTGATAAGGGGTCAGGACTGGCTAGGTGCTGCACACTTGTGTTGGAACTGGGAGGTGCTTCCCTTGAAGGTGACTTTTTGTCAGTGTAAATAGTGTTCTGGGCAGGCTGAGGCTGTGCCCGTTGGGGAGGCAGCGTGCCAGCTGCAGGACTGGTGCTGCTTCTCTGGAAAGTGACAACCAGTTTGCCTTCGCTTGTGCTAAGTGTTTACTTGTGTTCCACATGTGGAAGGAGACAGGAAGTCTCTGAGGAGAACATGCCATAAGCAAACTCGGTTTATGCAGGAGTTATCTTCTGATAACAAGAGGTAACTAAGTTTCCCGGGAAAGGGTGCTGGCTTCCTTGGATGGGGGAAGCACAGGATGTCCTTGTGCCGGTATCATGCTGGAAGCAAACCTCCTTGGATCAGATACTGGCCGCTGTACTTTTCGAGAGTAGGAACAATACTGACAGTGATTTACAAGCACAAGGAAAAGATTTGGAAAGGCTTAAGTGAGGCACTGCAAAGTAATTCTCATTTGTGGCTTTCTGTCATTGTGGAAACTTTCTCCTTTTGTAGGAGGTTCAGGAATGGCCACTAAATGAAATGAAGGTTATTGTTAGCTGCCTACAGTGTGATGCAGCAGAGTGAAAGCAGAGGGGAGCTGCTGCAGCTCCTCTAATGTGAGGAGCTCTCACTACCCAGAGTATCTGAGCCCTGGCACAGTCTGTGAATGTGTCCTTCCATCCCTTTTGGTGCTGCTGGGAACTTAGATAGGGAGGTGAAGCAATGCAGAGCATGTGTGGCCAAGTTAGGAATTGATCTCTGGCCTTCCAGATTGGGTTCTTTAATTGCAGTCTGTGTTTTCTCTCAAGTGCAGCCTCTCTGTGATTTCAGTGAGTGTGCTCTTGGCACACGTGTGATTTGGGTGTAAATTCACGCTTGCTCTGTAGCAGAACCCCTGCTGACACCAGGACCCCGGGCCATGTGTTACAGGATTGGATTAAAGACATTTTTGGAACAAGATGCTCATAGCATCTGGTTTGCTTCATGATTTTGGAGAAACAAATTACATACCAGTGACGGGTGATCTCATAGATTAAAAATAAAAAAAGCCATCAGCAACTGAGTTCCCTGAGCAGGGATTTGCATGTGCATCCCCCCACAGCTGAGCTGGAAGCCGGCTGGTGCTGTGATGAGGGCAGGTAGAGCTGATCTTCATTCACTGTTAGTCACACACCAGTTTCCCTTCCCATTAGGTGATCATAGGCCTGTGTTAGGGGGCCCCAAAATGTGCCCGTGTGAACTTACAAAGCAATCTGACAAGCTGTTCTTGAGGGTGTGAGAGCAAAATGCACGATCTTCTGAGGCTCTCTAATTGCACAGCTGTTGTTCAGATGATATCTTAGCTTGTCTCTCCTTCTGTAAGCGAAATGATGCTTGCAGGGCTGACGTGCGCTTTTGCTGCACAAATGGCAGCAGTAAAATAAGGTTGTCTCAGAGATGTGCAGAATGCTTCATGAGGACATGATGTGCCTCGTTCCTGTGGCTGTCACTGAACGTCAGTCTCTCTTCAAAGCACCAGAGCAAGCAGGAAGAACCCTTGGTTTGGTGTGTTATACATGTTTTTGTGACTTTACTGCTATCCCAGGTTGTATGTGGGTGCTATTCAGATGTTTATGAGAGTGATGCAAAATTTGGACTTTCAAAGTGGTTTGAAATACTTAGAATGAACATTAGAAATCAGTGCTGATGTGAGAAGCACAGAAGTGCAGACCTTTTGCCTTATGTGCCTTCTCTGCATGACCTACCTGCTAATTCAGTGTTACTTTAGTTACCTGTTGTGACCCTCTGAAGGATTAATGGCTTCTGACTTGGGAAGTGCTTCAGCCATAAAGACCTCTCTGGCACTGAGCTGCTGCTTGGGAGGAGGGAACTGGATTCATGGGAAATCCTCACTTATGGCTGCAGTGTGCCCACATGAAGGTTATTGGTGGCTGCTGCTGGCCCAGGGCTCTGCTCTAATAACTCTCTTCATGACCTTTGGCAAGAAGTGTCTAATACCAGGGGTATACTGTTCATGGTGGCATGAACAGTACCATGAGATTCTTAAAGAAAACACTTTCTGGAGTTAGAAGGATCTGTGAAAGTGCCTGTGTGTGTGCAGAGACTCAGGTGCTGCCACACTTGCCTTCTTACCCAGATTTTGTAGCAGCTTTCCGTGGACAGGCATCCAGGTGGTGGGTAGGGAGTAGGGATGGAATACAACACAAACAGGCAGGAGATGTTGGCTGGAGGGAAGAGGCAGTGCCGTGTCTCTTTGGAAGAGAGGTGGGAAAAGGCAGGATATAGCAAGGATGGCTCAGGGGCTGGGGTGGACTCTCTTTGTAGGATTCCATAGGATCCCTGTAGCTCTGGCTAAGGTTCTGCCAATGTCCCATTAGGCAAATGCACAGTTGAGAGGAACCTGCTAGACTCCTCTGTGCCTTATTTCCCCCTTACAGTGTAGGAAACTTCAGGGGGATGCTTGTGGCTGTGTTGGGAGCAGCTGATATGGACTCTGCTTGGTGTACAGGGGCTGTTCCCTGGGAATTCCAGCCAGTGCTGCTTGCACAGTAATGTGTGTTCTGACTGGAGCTCTTTGGTGGCTTTGTATTTGTCACAGCCCTTTCCCAAGGCAGGCAGTGTAAGATGACACACGAGGCCAGCCCCAATTGTCAACTGATAAGATCCTGCTGGTTCTTATGTTTGTGGCTTTTATTGGTTAAGTTTGTAAGGAGGTAAAGAAATGCATCCCAGAGCCCTGATGTGTGGGTTGTGGGGTGGCAAAGGATGGAGGAGGGACAGTGCGGCAGAGAGAAGGGGAGGGGACAGTACAGGCAGGTCACACTGTCCTGTGATCCTTGGCACATATTTCTGGCAAGAACAAATCTACTGAAGGTCAGAGCCTTTCATTTGGCCTTTACCTGTTTCTTTGAGTCAGAAGATGTGCTTGCATATGTGAATATGAGTTTACCTTTCTGTTTCTGTGCTCCATTACCAGTTGTAGTTTGAACTGCTGAGCTGTCTCTGCTCTCTGGAGAGCACAGAGGCTCCATGTGTGAGGTGTCACACAACCTACGGTTCTGTGCCCATCCCCTCTCTGCAGAGCAGACAAACAGATGGTGGGAGGGAGGCTTATCAAATTATTTTACAAATGAGAAGCTGAAGCCCATGAAGATGAAGCCATTTGATAAGGGCTGTGTAGGAGAGCAGGGACAAAGTCTTGTATTAAATGCAAATATAACTCCTTGCCTGGTGTTTTAATCACAGGGTTATTAATATTCATGTCACCATAGTATCCAGGAACTTTTATCATGGACCAGGGCCCTGTGTCACATAATGCAAATGCAGAACAAAGCCTGCCCCTGCTCCTTGGAGTTTCCTGGCCCTTCCTTGTGCCTGCTGATTCTCAGCACCATGCTTGGCACCAGAATACACTCGTGTGCTGCTGCCTTAGGAGGCCTGTTCAGAGAGAGGGTGTGAGGGACAAGCAGCTGTGGTGGTACAGCTGATCCCGGTGTGATAGCTGACACACAGGATCTTCTGGAGATCTGGTATAATTCAGAGACCACGGGAAACACATAAACTCAGCCTTGCTCACCCAGCTTTCAGCAGAACATGTGACAGGATTAAATGTGTTGGATTTTTGTAAAAATTAAAATGATGCTATTTTTGAAGGGGGACAGATGGTGGTTTTCTACCTTTTGCTTTTGTTTCAAAGTTTACAACATAAGAAGCCTTTACGCTGTACCTTTGAAAGTTTTTCTGCTACTGATGCATTTAATAATGTATTTATTATGTTTAAGTTGGGATATAAATAAATAAAGCAATTATTTAAGTTCATTTGAGCTGATGAATTCAATCCCCAATGGTTACAGGCTTGGTGAGTAACAGTCACAAGACTGCAGGTTCTGGACCCCTGCAACTGTTTCCTGTTCCTGGACATCTGACAAATGAACAGACAAATAGTTCATATCTCTCCCTCCTCACCTGGGTATGTGTGGAAAACTCAAACCCCTGTTTCATGTAGAGCTTAATTTTTTTCCCCATTAAATCATGAATGCTGGATACTGTGTGCTCCTGGCTGTACCTGGGGGTTTAAATTCCCTGAGGCCTGCCTGGTGGGATAGTGGATACCTCTCTCCTTGCTTGGCATGAACTGAGGAGTTGAAAAGTTCATTGCTGTCTTCAGGGGTTGATTAGCATATGCACTTCCAGAGGAATGGGATGTGTCCTTAAGTTGTGTTGTCCTGTTACTCAGGGAGGTGGCACCTCAGTGGCCCGAGGGTACCTGTAACCCGTAGTTACCTGGCATTCCTGAAAAGGTTGAGCTCTGGATTCCTGGGTTTAAACAGAAGCTTGTTGGAGAGAAGCCTCCATATGCTGCTGTGAAGCTCTGACAGTGTCCTGTAGGGCTCTTCCTACAATGTATGTAGTGGAGTTTTGCCTATGGTTCTCCTGCTGCTGTGCTCACGAGGCGTGTCTGGGTGCTGCCATAGTAATCAAAATTCCTAAATGCCTAACTTGTCTGTTGCCATGAGCTGTCCTTAGATCCTTGCATAATTGCTTCCCAAATGGAGTGTGCTGTTACCATGGCACTTCAGGTCTCCATGGCCTGCTCTGCCTGGCCCTTGCAAGCCAGTCCAATTAAAGACCAGTCCCAGCCCTGGCCTTCATCTTGCTTTCACCCTCCTCTACACCTCCAGCTACAACCTGCTCTCTGCTCGACTAGTTTGGATTTTTTCTCTCCTCTCCTGCCAACGTGATTCGTGGCTTCCTTGCCTTTCCAGGGAAGCATTTCAGCTGCCTGCAGTTGCTGCAGCTTCTTGCTGGCTTTGCAGTTCCAGTCGTGTTCACTCAGAGCCTGTCATGCTCCGCAGCATGTTGATGCCAGTGCTAATTTCACTTGGAGATGAACAAGGGCTCAGATGCTATTAGCAGCTGCTTGGAATAATAGCAGCTGAAATGTGCTTTTTAAAGGGCTGACTGATAACTAAACAAATGATTCTTTTTCATTTTTTTTAAGCTGTGAGTTATTCATGACCCATTAATTTTTATTTTTTTTCAGGCTTACAGTGGAAGTTCAAGGACTAAAATTGTTACAATAGAGAGGGACTGAGTCTGCCTTGCCAAGTAATCTATTTGGAGGCAGCGTGTCTTGCTGCATAGTAATAAAATGCTGTTCTATCAGCTTTGGTTTTCCAAGTCTGCCTGTCAGGGAGGAATGGAGTTGATGCACAGGGCTGTGCAGCAGAGCACATGGCCAGCAAATCTACCCACGTGAACACCTAAACGTGCTTCCTGCTGTGACAGCCAGTACCGTTCCATCGCCTCCAGTGAGCTGCTGTTTGTTATGAAATTGCTGTCACAAATACTGCAAATACTGAGAGACTTTAATGCCCCTGAATTGGGGTGTCTGGGCTGTGCTCTGCCGCTGCTCTCAGAGTGCCAAGCTACTGCTGCCCTTGGACCGGAGCTTCTGACAAGAGAGTGGATTTAATGCACAGGCTGGATCTTGCCCACTGATTATTTTAGGCTTCTAAAATGCTGTTGCATGGCAGAGATTAATTTCCTTCCCCTCCTTTCTCTGCTGTGTTGTGATTTACAGCTTCCTCTTGTCCTTCTCCATGGACCTGGCTGGGAGTCAGGAGGATTGTGTGGGGAGTGAGGTGTCTCTTAGAGGTCTGTAATGAGATGGGGTCCTGAAACATGCAAAGAAATGAAGCTGAATGGTTTTAAATCAGCTCTATCAAAATAAACCCGCATAGAAGTGACAAGAGGCAGTTACGCTTTTTCCATGTCATCCACGTGGTGAAAATGCCTCTAACTATATAATTATTTTGTGTCTATTTGCTGTTGTGAGTGTCGTAGCTGATATGTTCGCTCCCAAAACTGCCGTAATCCCTAGACAACCAGTCTTGCTCTCCCAAAATCAGGAGAGGTAAAGGCCGTGCTTGTGCTGTGTGTTGGATGAGGTTCCTGGTTGTATTAGTTTGCACAGTTCAGGCACTCATGGCTGGGGCTGCCACACCAACATTAACAATGGTGACGTCCTGCCTATTTAAAAGGAGAGGGTGGAGCTTGTCAATCTAAATCTGTCTTGTCATGGCCTAGATATTGGAGCAGTGACACTACGCAAGGGCCCTATAATTATGTTGGTAATATTGGATAATCGCATTAGGATTCTCAGCTATGGTAAATCTGTGTGGGGCTGACTGTGGCCCTGCTTTCCCCTGGCTGAGAGTCTGACCCATGAACTCTGTGTAAGCTCAAGCCTTTGTTTTACCTGGGGAGGAGTCCTTGGCTCAGATGTGCTGGATGTTCTATTAAAGTTTTCCTGGTGGTATTTAAAGCCTAAAGCTTAAGTTCTTCCTGCTGGAGCTGGAAGAGCTGCTGCTTTCCAGAGTTGGGAGTGAGAAGTGTTTGTGATAACCAGGGCTTTGCAGGGGCTATTCTGCTCTATTGGAAGCAGACCTTTGCCCTTATGATGGGTGTTGTCTGATGGACTCTGGACGTATCTTTGAAGCTGTTTGTTTGGGTTTTTTCCCTTTTTCTTCCTGCCTCCCACTGAATCCCAGTTGCATTTTGTGTGGGCGCCAGGCTGACGCAGATGCCGGGCGTTCTGTGCCCGGAGAACTCGCTCAGCGTGAGGCTGCCTGAGGGATTTCTGCTGGCCAACCGTGGAGGCTCCTCTGCTTGCTGCTTTAACATGGAAGCTCTGTTGCTGATACGCAGATTGACTTCGTACAGATTAAATTCTTCCCAGCTTGAATAATGTGAGCTGTGTGGAGAATTTCTGGCTGCTTAAAATGGTTATTATTGGAAGCACAGTGCCTAACTTTGGGAGCTGTGGAGTTGTAGGGCTGCACGTGTATTTCTCTGCCATGGACTATGTGAGACAGTGAGTTTATTACCTGCCATGCTCTGAGCTGCTGTTGTTTTGAATATGAACCAGGTGAGCACAGAATCCACCTCAGTTCCCCAACACTGCTTTCCTCTGGCAGTAGGATGGAGCCTGGGAAGCCCCAGCATTTGCTAGGAGGAAACAAGCTGTGCACGTGCTCTGCAGGGAGGGAAGGGGAGCTGGTGATTTGCCCAGCAAAGCTTTAATATTCTTCGACAGTTTGTCCTATGCCTGGAGGATTCTGTCCTTGGCTGGCTTGACACACAACCTGTATGTGTGTCCTTTGTATAGTTTCTTCAACTGAAGTATCACTAGAAATACTCATAAAATAGAAGCTGCATTTCCTATATGTTCACTTTAGGTCTGAGCTCTCCTAACTTTTTACAGTTGAAACTGTTACAGTCTTGAGTATGTTCACTATTCAATTCCTGATCTTGTTGCAAAAATACCTTCTTAGCTAATTTTCCATCTGGGGAGATGCAGGATTCAGCTGATTCTCCTGATACTGTGCCCATTTCAGGTTTCCTGTCATGAAATACTAGACGTCCTCTATGTTTTATCTAGGTGCTATCTACTTTCCCTGCTGTTCTGGAGCTCTGATTGCCTCCTGCGGCCACTTAAAACGGTCAGAACGGGGTTGAAATTTGAGTTACTGTGACCATTGCTCCTTACACAGATGAGGCTCTTTCAGCTGGAGTTAGTGGTGTGCCCTTTCTTCTTTGCCCTCAAGATAACTTGTAAATGCTCAGACTATTTAATTGGCGGTTGATGTTTCAAGATCTGATTTGATAAGTTTCCCAGAGCAGTTCTATCTCCGCTCCAGGATGAAACCTTTTAAAGTGCTGTTTAGGAGCAGTGGAAACAGCCCAAAGGAACAGACAAAGCCACAACTGAAAGCTCAGTGAACCACCCAGAATCTGCACTGATTTTTGTTGATTTTTAGTGTGTTTAACTCCCTGTTCAGGTGAATATGGTGAGGTCAGACACTGAGAGCTGTATCTCTCCTCTTGGAAATGCGCACGGGGAGCTTCCCAGGGGCTATGATGGAAGTGTGGTACATTGTTTTCTGCAGTCTCATTTGCTTTGTAGCTTTCAGGCCTGTATACGCTGTAAGGACTTGTGTCTTGATGGTTGAGAGCCCTGAGCTGATGGAGAGCAGCACTGCCCAGAGCGCTCCTGTCTGCCCTGCAGAGACCAGTGGTTTGTGTTGCTGATAATACAGAGCTCCTTGAAATAGCTTGCTCCAAATACTGCTCTGGGAGATGCTGGGACAGGCCTTTAGATTGAAGTAGTCCCTTAAACTTGGCACTGTTATGCTTTAGGTAAGTCAAGGGACTTAAAAAAATACAACAAAACCCAACTAAGTAAAGCTTGTTATTTCCTTTGAGGTAGAAAATCTGGGCTGAGAGAGGCCCTGTTTAATTTAGTGTTATTATCTGCCCTTCTCAGCTGGGGAGGCTGTTGGCAGGGGATGAGGGTTTGTTTTGTTCTTGTTCAGAACTGGACCCTGGTTTATAACACACATGTACACAAACACATGCACTGTTTACAGACATTTGGGTGTAGGAAGACCAGGAGATCCACATGCGCGCCCTCCTGGAACAGAGCCTGCTGCTGTTGTGTGTGCGGTGTGTCCTGCGTGTCACCTCTGTCCTCACTGTCACCTTCAGACCGTTGTGCAGGTGCCACACACACCTGTGGGTCTGTGTGTGAGCCTGTGGCTGAGCATACCCTGGCAGTGCTTTGTGCTTCAGCTTGCAGACCATTGGCACAGTTTAGCCCAGGTAAAGAAAATCCTGGTTTTTTAGCCTGGGTTGTGGGGAACAAACACCAGTTTTGTCTATCTACTCCTGAGACGTGATGCAAGCCTGTGCCTTGGGACAGGCTGTGTGTTTTCTGTGCCTGCAACTTGAGGGTGAATTATCTTCACTTATATGGATATAAAATGACATGTAAATACCCTAATGTAACCAGAGGATTATGGAATTGGGTGGGAGCATGAGTCACAGGCACTAATTAAATCCCAAACCCCAAGTGTCGTGTCTCTCCAGCATGTAGTACTGAAAAAACAAAATGCAAACACAAAGGAGAACATTAGTACAACCACCACTGCTTTGAGTCCTAGTCTTCCTGTGCTGGATAATCTGGAAAAGACTCTGGATAGCATCCTTCCAGCTACCCAGGAGGTTGTGGAGAAAAGATTGGTTATAGCTACATTGGTGTGTAGGGGAAGAACTTGGGCTTGAGATCCAGCGGAGATTTTAGTGAGACTTCCCAGTGGTGACAGGGTGACAACACCCAGGAATAAATTGCTGCAGCGCATATGGGGAGTGTGAGTAGAGTGGTGAAAGAAGAGGTTAGAGCATGTGCTGGGAGGGCTGTGTGCAGTGTCAGTCCTGCCAGAGAGAGGCTGGGTTGGGTGAAATCCTTTGTGGTACCTGGCAGTGCTGGGAAACCTCTAAAAATGTTTCTTCCTGTTGGGAACATGTTCTGCCATACCCAAAATGTCAGGAGAAGGTGAACCTTCAGTCACATCCTGTTGGGATGACTTGCTGCTATCCCTTACTAAGAGATGCTGTGGTTTGAGGGGTCTGATCTGGGCTGGGACCACCTGAAGGTGCAGTTCCAGCACAAATTTGCTTTCTGGAGCCAGGCTGCAGAGCTCCTGTGTGAGAGGAGGTCTGGGGGACGTGAGCTGGGTGAGCAGGGCCTGTACCTCACCCTGCTGCTGTCAGTGGTGCGTTGGCCAACTGACCCAAATGTTCCCTGGTCGAGTTCTAAGTTTTTTGCCCTTTTTTATTAATCACAGGTAGTCCCACCCTAGTAGCATCCTTTTTAACACCATGGCTTGAAGAACAGAGAAATTACTTGCAAATTGCTTGTGTTTCTGACTGTCTCCGTCTGAAGGAAGTGGGCGCAGAGATAATGTTCCAGGTTGAACTCAGTAAATCATAGATTGTACCAGTGCTGTCTTTACTTTCTTTGATAGTTTCATGATCTTGGATATTACAGCCCTAATGCAAAGTCTGCCTCATTACTGTGCCTTCTGAATTACACCTCAAATGACTTCAAAAACAAAATGAAGGAGTTGTATTTTTCTTTAAAGGTGTTAATGCTGACAGTCTGTGACTTTAAAGGTGTTGCAGATGCTTCATAAAGCAGAAAAAGCAATGTGCAGTGATCCTGATCATTCCGATCTTTTGTTACATATCACAGTAGAACACTTCACAATGCTGCCTCTGGTTTGTGGGCACATTTGATAATAACAAGGAATAATATTGGAACAGAAAGCTTAATTTGGGGTGAAATATCCTGTCTTGGAAACAAAGAGCTCAGAAGTGATGCAGAAGTGGCATAAAAACGGGGAAAATGGGATTTGAAATGGTGTGTTTTCAGCAGGTATGTGCAGCAATATCCTCCTGCTGGGCAATGGAAGAGTGGAATAAAGGCATCAGAAAGAATACATTGGTGCAGATTAATAGCCACAAAAATAGCACTTTAATCCTAATGCCCATCACGGGGAGTTATTACTAAAATAAAAAGCCCATATTAAAATGTGCCAGCAAATATTTGCGTGTGTGGAGGGTCACAGCAGATCATGACACGAGGCAGGATCAGTAGGACTGTTTTCCTTGGCTTTCCTCCCCGTCACTGCTGGGTTTGTGGGACAGTGTGGTGCTTTTTATAGGAGCTGCTGGGGAGTCTCCTCAGGACTCATGGTGTGGTCCCAGTAGCACTTCCCAGCAGTCACAGGAAGGTTTTTTGGAGGTCTCTGCAGCTCAGCAGCCCCAGTATGCTCAGAGGACAGGATCCCAGGGCACCTTTTCTGCCTGTCGTGCAATGAGTCACTTGTCCATCTTCATCCTGGGTTTGGGGGTGTGGGGGAGCCACGCTGAGGGTGTCCCTTCACTTTTGTTGAAAGCTGGCCCAGAGAGCTGTAGGGGAGCAGCACTGGCACATGGAGAGCTTTTCCCTGATGTGCTTGCAGAACTCTGCTGAGCTTGGCTGTTGTCTGAAATGATTACAGATTATTGTATTGTTTAACTTTGGCCAAACTGTTTTCCTTGGCCTTTTTTCTTTGTGGTGACTCCACTTTTTAAGTGACTCCAAAGTTGAGGTTTACTGTAGCCATCTCTTTCTCTGGAAAAGATGCCCAAAAACATGGGTGCTTTAGGATCAAGAATCACATCATAGAATAGTTTGGGTTGGAAGGAGTGACTGTTGTATATACACAACTAGGGGAAAAAAGTAATTTTTTTTTTTTCCGAATGACTGTATGTTGCTCCAGTTAGAGGAGTCAGAGGTGCAGGATGGCTTCCTCAGGACAGCAGCAGAGAGAAAATGGTTCTGGTGTTGCCAGGTGATGATGTCCAGTGAGGGGTGATGTGCAATGTCTGTGTGACAGCTGCTTGTGGCTGTGACTGGGGGGAAAAATACATTACTGTGTTTTAGTAAAGCTTTGGGAATGGTGAGCTGGAAACACCCCATGCAAGGGAGTCGCTTTGATTTTCCTGTAACGGGATCACAGCATCCTGACTGTGGGGGAAAAAAACAAAACCTGAGTGAGCCTGCCCTTGTACTTAGGAAAGTAAATGCTAAGGAAGTTCTTCTGGCTGGTGAGATAAGGCAAAATATGACATAATTCTTGATGGATAAGAATCAGTAAGTATTGGAATTGTGGAGATGGAGTGGCTTTGTGCCTGGTTCAGCAGTGCACTTAATTTTGAGTGCCTTCTGGTAGAGCTGGAGCTTAAAATGCCTCACTGGCTGTCCCTGGAGGCTGAATGTTCCCGGGGCAGTTTTGGGGACATCTGAACAGCACTTGGCTTTCCTTCGGCTGCAGTGCTGAAGCACAGTGGGCTGTCTGCATGTAGAGCATTGAGGGGGATGAGATGGAGCTAAAATACAGCAAGATGGGAACAATTCTGTGGAAAACCATGTCTTGTTTGTCCATCTTGGAAAAGAACTTCACCCCTGAGGAATAAAGTTTTTAGTGGCATTCACAATGTTTATCAGGAGCTATGGTAATTCCAGGTATTGTTAATTTGTTTGTGGAAGGGTGATGGAGAAAATCCAAAATGAAACAGTGATTTTTTACAAATTTTTGAAAGTGGAAATTAGTGACTTGACACTTTCAAGCCCGATGGTTTGAGTGCCTTAACTTGAAAAGAGGAGCGATTCCTCCTCAAACCCAACACAGCCTCGGAAAAAAATGAGGGATGTGATTGGAGGAAAACCTTGACAATGTTTGCAGAGGGAAGACACATCCATGGAGATGTTTTTGTAGCTACTATTGCAGAGCTCAGATGTGCAGCTGGGAGGTCATGGAGCTGTGTGTCTCCTTTGCTTTCGGACAGGCAGCACTCATGTCTCTGTGAGGAACATTCAGCAGGATTTTAGGAGGAGGTTCTGCCTAATTGTGTTTGGATGAGGCTGTTCCTGTTTTGTCAGTGTACCTGCTGTCTCTGGCAGAGTATGTTGGATCAGCATAGCTGTGTAGCACAGGAATACAGTGTGTTTTGGGAGCACTGATGGCTTGGGGAACGGCCTTTGGTCCTGCAGATCCCATGAAATCCAACCTGCTTTTCTGTGTGTGCACAGGGCAGAGTCCAGCCCCGCTCCTGGACTGTGATTAACTCTGGTGAACTGGTCCGTTGAGTTGGGGCTTCAGACACTGTCTGGGCTGCAGCTGAACTTGCTTTATTTTGGCCTGGTGTGGGCAAAACGTGGGGGGATTCTTGGGCTGTCCTGTGCAGGGCCAGGGGCTGGACTAAGGTGATCCTTGTGGGTCCCTTTCAATTCAGGATATGCTGTGATTCTATGAAAACAGACTTTTCCTGGGGACCTGTTGCTTGGCAGGCACAACTCCTGCCTGTGGATGTGCCTTGTTTTCCTCTCTGCTGTTCCATGTTACCTGCGAGCGGGAAGATCTGGAGCAGGGTTCAGGAGGTGGTGGTGTGTGATGGCACAGCTATGGTGCTGGTTGGAAGGGGATTCTCAGGACAAGCCATTTCAGGTGGTTTCCCTGCTACCCCTCAGTGGTGCCATCTCAGAAGGACCAGGTGGGTCCATGAAGGGTGAGGGGTGGTGTCCGGAGAACGGCTCAGCCGCAGCACTTGCTGAGCTTGGCTTATTTGTGTGGCCCCAGTGAAAAGCAGCCCTGGAGGTGCTCGTCACCAGAGGGTGGTGGAAGGAGCCCATGTCTCTGTGGTTCTTCCTCACCATTACATCAGTTGGTGCAAATTTTGTGCAGTAACAATGCTGTGCTTGGTTGCAGGTTGGTGTTGCTGCCTGCCTGGGACTTGCTGGCTGCAAGAGGATTCCAGGCTTGCAATCCACGTGAATCCCTTAAACTCAGCACAGCGCTATCTCCTTACCTTGGAGGAGCTGCGAGAGATCACGTGCAGCTCTGTGCAGCTGCTCTTACCTAGTTTAGAAGTGCTTGCCTGGCTGTGAGAAGTTCTGCATCCTGCTGATATTACAGAAGGGCTGAAAACGTAACTACCAGAGCTGGCAGCTGGCCAGTGCCCTGACACAAACCTGCATGGAAAATTGCCTTGGCATCTATGTTGACTGGAGATAATTGGAACTTCCCAGTATTTTTTCAGCTTATCCTAAAGCCTTTTAGCAAGAACAACAGTCAGGCAGCAGTGTGTAGCACGATAACCATGTTTCCAGGCTGTTGAGGCAGGCCTAAAGTGCCAAAGAGACACAAAAAAAATTTCCCCAGAGAAACCCCTGTAGCTGGTGGTAGCTCTAAGCTGACAGTGATCCTTGTGCTGGCTGTGTGCTGCCTGCTCAACAGTGTTAATATGTCTTAAGGATGAATACAGAAATAACTTCTCATGTTTTAGAATGAGAATGACATTTTAGCTTTTGTTGGTCGGTATGGGAAGAGAGTTGAATTTCCTTCAGAACTTTAAATCACAGGCACATGTGCAGGGGAAAACTGTCCTCTGAGGTGACTCTCAGGGTTAGCTCTTGCTTTTGTTTCTTCTGGTGCTTGCAAGTCTCTGGATTTATTTATTCTGTTGCAGCTGAAGCCTGCACTGGTCTCTTGCCTTTTGCTTTCCACACGTGTACTGGGAAAGAGGCTTTTACCAGCAAAGATATGGGGATGTTCCTGGTGCCTGGAATACTTTGCCTCTAAGCTGTGCCTGTGTGTGACCCACCTTCCCTGGCCATGTGTAGCACAGGCTCCTGAGCTGACCTTGGCTGCTGGGAGCTGCATAGATCCTGGGATGATCATCTTTTACGTTGGACCTGGCAGTGCCTGGCTGTTGTCTTGCTGTTCTCTGAGAATAGAGGTAAATGATCCTATAATGTGCATCTGGCAGGGCTTCATCATAATTGCTTGTAAATTTGTCTTTGATCTGTTTCCTTTCAACTTTACCCAGATTTAGCCAAGTTGGGAGTTGGACTGGAATAATGAGGGAGAAATTGGTTTTGGTCTGGAGCTCTGGAAGCTGAAAGCCCTTGAGGCTGAGGAGGTTGTGGTGGTGTAGATGTGCAGTGGGCAAGGAGGAAGGGTTAACAGCTGTCAGCAGTTAAAAGATAAGGTAAGTGTGTGATTTTCAGCATGATGCTGACTGTGAAAAACAGAGTTCAGATGGGTGACTTGTCTGGGCAAAGCCTGGCTGTGGAGTGGGCAGTGACCAGGCAGGGCTGCAGCCATCCTCACGCTGCAACCCACAGGAGATGCCCACCAGCTTCTGGGAACGGCCCCTGTTCTGCTGGAAATGCTGTGTGCTGGGTGAGGGGGAACTCTTAAATCCATCAGCAAGTCTTGGCTGAGCAGTGCTGGCTGCAGTCCAGGTGCTGGGTAGCTCGGTGCCTCCCTGGGCTGTTGTGGGCTGGCTGGTGCTGCCGAGGGACATCTCAGCCATCTGGTGGGTCCTGCTGCCCCTCTGCTGTCACACCTGAGCTGTGTTTGCTGGCTGCTCTACAAGCAGTGCTGTTTCTGAGGGGCCTGAGGAGCACGGGTCCTTCTGAACTGCGTTGTGGTGTGAATTTGATGGGCACAGTTGCCAATAAAAAGGTTTTGAATACTTCAGATGTTTTGAGTGTATTGGCCAGTAACCTGTGTATGCACCTGCCCCCCAGCCTTAAAATGCTGCACCTTTTCTGCAATGCAACAGTTTGTGGCCATTTTCTTTATCTTTGTGCAGTTCATGAGCAGTCAGTAATAAATATTTTGGGCATTTGGGAGGTGAAGGATGGGCCAAAGCTCCCAGACTCATCTCATGTGCACAGGAACTTGACAGGAAATCTCCCCAGGTCTGGGTACAGAGTGCCAAGCATCCCTGCCACTATCTATCTACCTATCTACAGATATATATGTAAATAAAAAAATATAAATAACTCATATAAATTAAAAATATGTATAAAAACCAAAATAAATTAGATAGATACACAAAAGTGTGTCACAGAGGTTGCGGCACAAGAAGCCCATAAGCAGATGTACCTACAGCTCTAACCTTGGCCTGGGAGGACCTGCAGCCCCAACACTCCTGGAAGGAGCAGATTCCTGCTCCAGCCTGTGGATGTGCCCAAGCCCCATTCCTGCAAATCTGTGTGAAAGTTGATGGCCTGATTTCTGTGCCCTGTCTGTGCTTCCTTTGGAGGCCAGGTTGGAGGGGAAGGTTTTCAATCATCTTAAAATTGACCTGTGTGTGCTGCTGCTGGACTTGGATCTTACAGAGGGCTCTAGACATGCAGACTGCAGCAAGAAGCTGCTGTCCTTTGTGCTTCTTCCCTTTCCCTTCTCTTCCTGCTATTTTCCTGTTTGGAGTCCTGTTCTCTGTATGCCAGACTAGGAGTGCTAAAGCCAATTAGCAGTGGAAGGTGTAATAAATATAGATAAATTCAAATTTGGGTGGTATTTTTCACACCTTCTGATTTAAATGTGAAGTGACCACCTGAGGGCAGTTAGAAGTTCTTGATTGTGTTGTGCCTTTCTGGACTAAATCCTGGGTACAGTCAAAGCCTGGGAAAGGAATGCTGTGGTCTGCTGTGACTGAGGCAGTTGGACCAGATGGCATAGGAGTTGTATAGAAAGCAAAACTCTCAAATGGGTGTGGGTCATCAAATTTTGCTTCTCTGATGGCACAGTCACTTTCTCTAGATTGCTGTGTAAAAATTGCTATGTTTTCCCTGATGGAACCAATCCTTATTTTCTCTGGAGGGAGCTGTGCTGCTTTTACATGTAGCAAAATTGTCACGCTTTAATCTGCAGTCGGTGGGAGCTTAATAATAAAGTAACCACATTGGTGGGTTTATTTGCAGGCAAAATAAATTCAATGGTTTTGCACATCTTCTTTATATGTGGTGTTTTCAACTGAAGTTGCAGGAGTCAAAGGTGGGGGAGAGAAGGACACGAGGTATAATTTTACTGTGACTTCTGTAAGTGCAGATGTTGAAGGTTCCTCTTCCTTGGATGTGGCTTCACCTGATGTATTTTTGTCTCACTGCTGCATTTGGAAGATGCTCCAGGCTGTGAGTCTGTGTTGATGTTTCAGTCCTGTATCAAAACCCATTTGCTCAATTTCTTTTACTATTTTTTAATATTATGAACGTCTCTTTCCTCCGAGCTCTCGGGATGCTTTATCTGTGTTCTCCCTTGCACAGACTGTAGTTTTCTGTGCCAGTTGGCTTGTGCATGATGTGCATATTCTAACAGGGGTGCTCTGGAGGTGACTTTGTTAAAGCCCAGGATCCTGGTAGAGGGAAGGGACCTGTGCTAATGAGGCATTAGCAGTTAGTCTGAAGAGGATCCAGTCCCA
The DNA here is from genome assembly GCA_013397055.1 of Pachycephala philippinensis. Lineage (NCBI taxonomy): Eukaryota > Metazoa > Chordata > Aves > Passeriformes > Pachycephala > Pachycephala philippinensis. The sequence goes on from VWZT01009953.1 coordinate 87,435, forward strand.
CTCAGCTGAAGCAAAGATTTGGGAGGAGGAAGAGGTTCTTGAGGGTTAGTGGAGCTGCTTTTTTTTAAAAAAAAAATTAATTGATCTATTTTGGTGCTCAGCTCGTGTTTCTTTCTGCTGAGCACAGCACTGTAAACAGAGATCCCGTATCCTGCTGGCCTGGCCAGAGCTGGGAAAGGGGAACTGAGCCCCTGGAGTGGAGGCTTCTCGTGGGTGACTGCTCCTTTTGGTGGGGAGGGGAAGGGAAATCCAAAAGTCTTGTGATTACCAAAAAGTTTTGAGGATGGCTGAGACTGTAATAAACTTTGAAAAACCAGCTCTTTGGGGTTTTGTTTGGTTTCTGTTTTTTTCTTTTTTAATGTTTTTGCTAGTATTTTTCTGAGATACATGGAAGTATTGTACAGAAATTAAAAAAAAAGAAGTCCGAGCCTGATCTCTCCAATAATTCTGAAAAACATAGACTGTTAGGAAAGTAGGGTTTGGGAAAATTGTGCTGGTTATGGCCCCCTATTTCTTCCTGGCTCCATTGTGGGTTATAAGAGGGGGAAGAAAAATCAGTGCAGTGCTGCGTTATTCTTTTCCACAGCCACCCTTTGGGCTAAAGATTCACAGTGGGATGTGTAGATTTGTTCTCCAAAAACGAGACAAATGTGGCTGGGGAGAACAATAAGGCTACTGCTGTGGGTTCAGAAGCTCTTTAAAATGAGTTGTAATTTGAGATCCTCAACTTGAAGCAGTTTTGGGGAGAGAGTCAGGGTTATTTTTGGGTCTGAATTGAGCACTGTGCACGGAGGCCCCTCCAGAGCTGCGAGGGGGTTCGAGCAGCTGTGATGTGCTGCATCCCAGGGCCGTGTCCCAGTTTTCTGAATTTGAATGTCCATTTTGCAGCCTGGGTATAGTTTTCAAGACCTTTAATTGAAGTGTTGATGCTTTTTTTTGGGGGGGAAGAGGGAGGAGCAGTTCTTTTTTGTTTGTTTTGCTTCTCCTTTCCGTTTCATCTTTCTGCTACATCTCTAGGGCTGCTTCTAAAAGTCAGTGGGGCTTCCTCGAAAACCCTGCTCTAGTTCCTGTGGCAAACTGTGCTGTGTAAAACTGAGGATTTGCCTGCTAAGAGAGATTCCCGCTGAGCAGTTCCCGTGCTGGCAGGTGTGATACCTGCACGTGTAACTTGTGTTGGTGTGGAAGAGGGGCTGTAATCTCATAACAGCCATTGGTAAGAAACAGGGAGAGTTGTACATTAAACACAGCAGCGTTGTCTGGTTATTTGCTCTTTTTCATTCTTTTCTGGTCATATGCCACCTGTTTTAACACTAAATTTTACCCGAGTGTGGCTTTATTTGTGACATGTCACGTGATGGGGGCAACCCATGTAAATGCTGGATAACCATGAGGCACAAACGTGTCCAGTGGAACTGTGTGATCTGGTGATGATCTGGTGATGACCTTCCAACCTCTGGCAACCTGTGAAGAATGGGATTCCCTAAAGGACTCATACTTGGAAAAGGAGAATTCTTTGGGATGTGACTTGACTTTTGTGGTGTGTAACTGCTGCTGTCCTTGTAGTGGGACTTCTGAAGAGACGTAACTCACTCGTGAGCTGAGCCTTTACGAGTCCTTGAACATAAAAGAAATACGTGGTGCAGTGTAAGGTGCTGGAGAGCAGAGGAGGTGCTATTGGGTTGTGGCATCAGCAGTGTCATTGTGCCTCCCTTTGTACCAGTGTGCAGCACTTCTGGCTACTTGGATCTGTGCCACTCTGCCCAAATTCATTCCGATCTCTGGAGCCAGGTGTGAAGCTTTTGATGCCTCTATCCCTCCATCATCCATCAGCTTCCTATTTCTGCCAGGCCTACAAATGTAAAACTGTGTATTTGGATGGAGAGCTGACAGAGATGAAAGGCTTTCATCTGAAACAACTCAATTTATCCTGGGAGTCCTGGCTTTACTAATAGCAATGACCACAGAATGAATTGTGGGTTTTTCCCTTGTTCTTCTGTCCTGATTTAAAAGCATTAACATCAAACCACATGTGGGAGATGTTTCTTCTGCTTCTTGCACAAATCAGCTTTGTAATGTAACTTAGATGCTTCAAAGTTGCAGAGCCTTTTAAGTTTAGGCCTTTGGTGGTTTAGTGGGTGATCTGTAGCTCTGATTTCTGTCCAAGGCAGGATTGCTGTCCTTCAGCTTTCTTTCTCATAATGGGAATTAAGGGAGCGATGAGGGACTGTCTGGCAGGACCAGGAACTGGTGTAATTGCTTGTTTTTATGGAGATGTTAAGTGTTAGCTTTGTTGCCATTAATTGAAGATCACCCCCTTGGATCCCTTTTAATTCCTAGAGATAACTGTCCAGGCAGAGCTGGAAGCTCTGGAGATGAGCACGGGAAGGAGCATTCACACCATGGAGTGGTGGGAGCTGCTCAGTGCCCTCCCTCTTCCTGCTGTACTCCCCTGGCAGGGACAGGGTTGGGAGCAAAGACCAAGAGGTTTCTTGTTAATGAACAGGTGATTTTGTGTCTTCCATAGGTGGCTTTGCAATCGTGTTCCTGGTAAGGACGAGCAGTGGGGTGAAATGTGCACTGAAGAGGATGTACGTCAATAATGAGTACGACCTGCAGGTCTGCAAGAGAGAAATCCAGATCATGGTGAGTGACTGCTCTCAGCAGTGGGGTGGGAGCCTGGTCACCTTCTGTTTGTGAACTCTGTGCCATCAGGTCACAGACTGTGCATTTTCCTAGCAAAATGGCTTTTGTGTGGAAAGACCTGACTCCTGGAAAATCTAGTACTGAGCTGTTTCAAAAGTAAATAGTTCCAGTGGACAAGGAAAAGCTGGTACGTGAAAGAAAACAGGGAATTTCAGGAAAATGAGGGGAGAACTTCATTGTTTAGTGAGAAAAGGAAGGGCTGAAGAGGTGAGCATGGTTGGGGGTGTTGGAATTGAGAGTCTTACAATCTTCAGTTGAGAGCTCAAGTCTTCAGCCTTTTAAACTTGATCAGAAAAGGCTGATGATTCTGATATCTCTGAACTGAAATCAGTGCATGAATGGCAGACCTCCATCCTGAGATAAATCTGTATCACAACATCTTCTAATCCTTTGGGTCGGGATGAAGGTTATCTCTGCATTGGTGAGGTTGGGTTGGTAGATTAAAACAGTATTTGTGGGGTAGTTGCTGCCAGGACTTTTGAAATGTAAAGTATTTGTAATAAGCTCTGGGATGTTTCTCTAGATTATTGGGCAAAAGGATTTATATGATGGGATAGCTATTTTTAATAACTGTTTTAAATTTAGCTTCTCTAAACAAAGACAAAATGGAGATGATCCAGATAGATTTGCCTAATCTTGTTTGCAGCATGGTAAACATGGGAGGTGCCACTTTCGAAGTTGTATTCAAAGATACTGATGAACATTTAGAGCAACTGCCAGGTGGGGAAGGAAATATAAAATCCTCGTTTTGTGAATTTACCACACGAGGTACAGGTTTGGGGTGGATGATCTTCATATCAGAAACTCCTACCTGTAGGAATTCTGGGTGTGATTTTTGAAGCAGTTTTTAATTACATTAATACCTTTAAAGTGAAGTGCTGTAGTTCGTGATAGTGCAGGGAAGCTTTGGGCTTGGTTTGGCATCCCTGTGGCTACGTGGGAAAAGGTGAGATTAGATCTCACATCAAAGGTTTAGCTGTGCTCACAAAGCTTGTTTACTTGGGTTTCACTTGCTGCTGCTTTCTCTTGTCTCCGTGTCTTTGCTGCCTTTGGAATGGTGGCTCATGGAAAGTGAGGGCAAAGAGGGTCCTTCTCACCTGGGAGGGCTGCTTGCTCCTGGGCTGGATCTTATCCCAGGCACTTGTGTGTGTCCTGAAGAACCAGTGCATCCTTAAAAGGAACTGTTTGCTTCTTTCGCATTCTTTCTGCAGTAAGGAATTATTTTACACTTAACTGCATTTTTTGCAGCCCTACAGTGTGACAGCAGGATGTGCCCAGCAGAACCTTGATTTCCTTTACTGGTGAAGCCGAGCATCAAACTGGGCTGGCTGTCACAGCTGGGAGCATGTGTGAAGCTGGCAGTCCCAAAGAAACAATTTTTTCCTGCAGTTTAGCATGTGTCTCCATGGCAGGGGCTCGGAACTTGATGATCTTTAAGGTCCCTTCCAACCAAAACGGATCTGTGGTTCTGTGATAAGTCGTTGATATGAGAACTTGTGCTTTCATTTGTTGAGTTACTTAAAATAAAGCACTTCTAAAGGCAAGGTTAAAATTTATTTTGTTGTTTTAGTGGGTTTTTTTGAGCATGTGAAGATTTGAGATACGTTTTGTCAGCAGAAGAATTGGAAGGGGATGAGACAAGTAAGGCCAACGGGTCCTGCATGTCCACCGCCACCATCTGCCCTCCTGCAGAGGAGGAGCAGCTCCCGGGGCCTGGCCTGGGCCGCCTCACGGAATGTGCCAAAATCTGGACCAGTCCTGAGCAAGTTAATTCATCAGGTTGACTGTTCCTCTGCTGTTTGTCTCAGATCCTTCTGGAAGGAAAACAGGTAGAGACAGACCTCAGGTTTGCTCAAGCTCAGCGTGACGATTAATCCCAAGTGGCAGAAGCTTGTGCGGTGTGGAGGAGCCAGATGAAAGCACTTCTCACTGTGCATGGCTGGTCCATGGTGTGAATTTGTTTGTCTTGCAGCGGGATCTGTCCGGCCACAAGAACATTGTGGGGTACATTGACTCCAGTATCAACTCTGTCAGCAGCGGGGACGTGTGGGAAGTGCTGATTCTCATGGACTTCTGCCGGGGTGAGTGGGGGCCTGGCGTGTTGGTCATGGGTGGGTTTGTCCGTCCGTGCTTACAGGGAACTTGTGCAACGTCTTCCTTTTGAAAGAAGAGCTGTTCCTAAGCTGCCAGGAAGCTGCTCTGAGCTAAGCAAATCCACGACTGGGGGTGGAGAAGTGGATGACGAGTGAGGCTGTGTTGACTCTGCTAATGGGATTGGAACCATCTTTGCTGCTGCCCAGGGTGGTCCTGGATCCCCTCTGTTGTGAAGGAGGACCCTTAAATACAGCTTGCTGTTGTCTGTAGAATGGTCCACACAAGAAGTGGCTCCTCTAAAACTGCCAGGAATGTAATTTTTCTTCACTTCAGTCTCATTGCAAGCTTTGATCCACATCAGCCTGGCTTAGGATTGTTCTGGAAGAAGCATGAAATGGATAATGGGAAGCCAAAAAGCATTCCTCTTACCTCTGACCTTTTTGCTTGGCTGTCTGTAACCAGACAGGCTCTTCCAGCTGTCCCAAAGCTTTGATCTTTGTGGCTGGGATGTGGTGTTTGGAACATGGTGCGTGTGCTGGGCTCAAATGCCTCTTGCAGGAAGAGTGTTCAGCAAAGGTAATGTTTTGGCCAGGTGACTTCAGAAGCCTGTGGCTGGTTTGGATGGTGGCAGCCGATGGGAATTGGTATTTTTGGGCCTGTCTGGCTTTGAGCTCAAATGTAGCAGGGACATATAGATGAGTGTAAACATGCCCAGTGCAGGTTTCTGTTCTGCCGTGTCTTCTTTGCTCCTTTGTTTTGATGCAGGAATCTTGACTGCCTTGCTGGGTTTGTTTGCTGGTGAAAGGAAGAACTTTGTGTGCAGATTTGCTGAAGGAATCGCTCCATAAGCTCTCTTTAAGCTTAAACCTAAATGTGACAAGACCTGTTGTAAGCACTAGGCCTGGCAGTGCTGGTAAATCCCTGCTCAGCTCCATGTGCAGAGCCCACTGGGGAGGGAGGTACAAACCTGAGTTTTCAGATGCACCCCCCAGCTGCAGTACCTAAATTTTGGGCCGATGAAGTAAAATCCATCTTTCTAAGGAGTTTCCTTCCATCTGAAAGGAGGAGAGCTGCAGGGTGGCATTTCTTACATGGCTCTTGCCAGATGCTGTGCTGAGCACACGCCGGCTGCTGTCTGCAGTGTTCCCACTGCAATGGTTGTTACATGCTGATTTTCCCTTGTTGCTTTCCTTTTGTGTCCAACAGTTTCCAAACCAAATCAGTGTCTTTGTGTGCAGAACCGCATTCATTTTGAGTGTAAAGTGTTCACAGCTGTAGTATTCATTAAACTGAGCTTTTCTTTCCTACCATGAAAGTTTTCCAGCTCCTGTGATGTGGAATGATACAGTACTGCTTCGCCAGAGCTTCAGAAAGGAGTTTTTGTCTGTCTGTCTAGGGTGTTTAGAGGAGAAAAGAACCTCTGGATTGTTTTGGAAAGGCCTTGATAGCAACAAAACCTCAAAGCTGAGACAAATTCAGAGCTTGTTCATGAAAACTTGCTTTTGTTTGTCCAGAGTTTCCCTTGTTACGGATGGATTTTTAGTTTCTTTGCCAGTAGACAACTTTAGCCAAGCCACTTACTGTGTGGGTTTTCTGAGTGTCTCCCTTCCTCCCTCCTCTTGCTTACATGTGGGAGACTAATCTGTGGACTGTGGGTGCCCCAAATTCAGCCTTTCATTCCTCTAGTCAGACAAACTAAGTTCTATTCGGAAGAAAAAAATGAAAATTTCATGGCTTAGTTATAATGACTTGAGTGCTGACACAGCCAGGGCAGGGTGGGCTGTGGGAGCTGGTGTAAAGGTTTGCTCAGGGCCCAGGTGAGTGTAACACCTGCCCACAGGTTCTGCAGACCCCTGGGATGTAGGGGAATGAAACAAGCTGAGTAAGCAGATTGCAAAAATCCTCCAGGGAAGGTTTGTTGTGAATTTAATTTGAACTCTTTGTGTGCTGGCTGTGGAGCCCTGGTTCGAGGAGCAGCCCAGGATCAAGGATGGTGGGGGGACTGGGTTTGGAGAGGCCAAAGCTCACCGTGTGCCTGCTGTGATTTGGGATGGCCAGAGCTCACTGTCCCTGCTGTGATTTGGGATGGCCAGAGCTCACTGTCCCTGCTGTGATTTGGGATGGCCAGAGCTCACTGTCCCTGCTGTGATTTGGGATGGCCACAGCTCACTGTCCCTGCTGTGATTCTGTCCCTGCCAGGGGGGCAGGTGGTGAACCTGATGAACCAGCGCCTGCAGACCGGCTTCACCGAGAGCGAGGTCCTGCAGATCTTCTGTGACACCTGCGAGGCCGTGGCCAGGCTGCACCAGTGCAAGACTCCCATCATCCACAGGGATCTGAAGGTGAGCAGTGGCTCCAGGGGTGCAGCAGTGAGGGCGAATCCTCCTCGCTGTGTCTGCCAGCTGCCCACGCCGCAGTGCTGTGCTTCTCTTGTTAGTAATGAGGGAAAGTGGGCATAAACACACCTCTCTACTGGAAGATAAAAAAAGAAATGAGCCTCTCAGTGCTACTTACCATATGTTTGCCATCTATAGATCTACTTAAACACAAATGTTTGTGAATAATTCTGGCTTGCACACGTGCCAGAATGTACCTGATGAATTATTCACAGTGACCTGAAACACTGCTTGTTGAACGTAGCTCACAAAAAGTGTGCTGTGGCAGTTGTTTCCTTGGACCCAGATTAAAAGGAGCCCTCAAGAAGTGTTGGCCATGGGGCAGGAATCCTTAGGAGCTTTTGGAAGTGGCCTCTGGAGCTCTGACCATGAAAGTGTGTTGTAAAACTCTGTGTGCTTAGTTGGGAACAGAGCTGGGACAGCTTAGGAAAAATCCCATGCCTGTAGTCAAGCAAACAAAAAGATGTTCCCTTTGCTCTCAACGAGCTCGTAAAATGCCAGAATGAAATATTCAGCCAAGAAGGACACTGCTGTGTGCATTTGAAATTCAGATGTGCTTTGTCGGGCAGGTTCTATTTTCAGAGTCCTCACAGATGTTTGTTTATGCCACTGGCCATAGTTTTACAGGAGCCAAAGATGCCATGTGTACCAAGGAGAGCCAGGTAGAGCAGGGGAAAAGATCCTCAGGGTTTGGTGTGCTCTGGCATGTTTGAAATGACAGTGATGCCACTGCTCAGTTTGGATACAGAACAACTCCTGTGTCCCTTTCTGGGGGGAAATTGGTGATCTCTTACCAATCTGAGTCTGGATTTAGAGCTGTAAAGTTTGTGGGCAGCTTGCAGGAGTTTGTATAGGTCAGGAAAACTGGGGTGAGAGGATGAGGAACAGGAACCTCCCCAGCTGACATTAACCCCTGCCGTTACCTTTTTGGTGAATCCCCGGGGGGTTTAATAAAGAACAAACTCAGTGTGTTGCAGGGGAATAAATCTGGGACATCTGTGCTGGATTAGTGAGTTGATGTGGAGTGTTACTTTCTGCCCTGAGTTGCAGCTGAAATGGGCTGTTGGGGCTGGTGTCCAGCCCACTGTTGCCTGTCTGGGTCAGGGGAGGTTTTGCAAGGCCTGACTCTTGGTAAGCTGTGCTTAGAGTCAGAGTTGGCTCTTCTCTGCTTGGAGACGTTTTCTGCTTGAGTAGTGTATTGTTTCTGTCATGGTGACCTCTGGGGATCTAAGTACTAACACAGAATTAATATTTATATGTATTTTGACTTTATTTGTGTTAAAACGTAATACTGTCAAGGGGGAGTTGCAAAGCCAAGAGAAATTAAGGGCCAGAGAAGTTTTGTACAAGTTCTGGGTGTAAGAAGGGACATCCATGGTGTAGGTGTTTTCTTGGGGTGACTATAACCCTGCTGAAGAGGGGGCAGATGTTGGCTTTGCTGGCAGCTGCCTGGGGCTTGGAGGCCTTTTTTGCCTTCCAGCTCTCTGATGTTGCTCTGGTGCTGGAGGTTCCTGCCCGGAGAGCTCTGCCAGCAGAAGGGAGGCTGTGAATGAGCTTTCAGCCCTTTCAGACAAGTGCAGCTGGAGGAGTTTCAGTGGCCCCTGGCTCTGATTTTGAATTAACCCAAAGGCTTTGCCTGAAGCAGAACAGCCTCCTGTTGGTACAGTCCCCAGCTGGTGGGAAGTGACCAGCAGCTGGGGACAGCAGCACCTTTACCCAGAGCGTGTGTAGGCAAAGGGGGACATGGCACTGCGAGTAAGGACTACAAACAGATCCTGTGCCACCCCTGGATGTGTTCAGGTGTCCCCTCCTGGGCTGGTGGTTGATCCAGGTGCTGTGTAACTGCCTGCTGTGCAGTACAGGCTGTGATGTTTAGTTTCAGGTGCTTTGGTTGCCACAAACCAGGTGTATATTGATGCTGCTTTTTCCTAAAAATGAGGAAGCGCCTGGTGTGCTGCCTCTGCCCCAGTCTGGACCCTATGAGGCAGAGTCAGCCTGCTGGCAGTAGGTCTGCTTTGAGTGGTTACCTGTGCTTGTTCTTGCAGGTATTTTCCTCACCCTCAGGGTTCAAGGGCCATTGCTACTGCAGGGCAGTCCCTAAAAAGTTTATTTTTTTTCTCCTCTCTGAGTAATATCAATTCCTGTATCTGCCCTTTCACAGCAGAGAACAAATGGTCAAACCTTATGGCAATCTGTTATCACATGGTTGGGAAGTCTCTGCTCCTAAGTTGGGATCTATGTAAGAAACTAAACCTGTCAGACCCTGGAGGAGCAGGGTTTAGGGAGGGAAAAATCTGCCTAGGGCTGATGCTAACATTTACACAACTACCCCACGCCTGGTGGCAGTTGTTTGCATGGTTTGTGTCATGTTTAACCTCAGTCTCACATACCATAGCTGGTGTTGTTCAATGCACCAGCTTAGGACCAGCTTTGATTTCTGCTGGGAGAACTGGAGGATGCTGTTGATCCAAACCTCTTCCTTCCTTTCACTACTTTCTGCAGTGCCCAGGAAGTTGTTCTCTCACGATGAGGACGTAGTTTCTCCTGCTTTTATTCCAGCAGGGGCCCTCACAGTGTAGTCCTGCTGTGGTGTGATCAGACAGTCCCATGGTGCTGTTGTCATCTCACTGCCTTTCGTCACTCTTTGCAATGCCAAGTCTTGCCCTGATGCCATCAACGAGCCTTTGGCTGGAATTTGTTAGTTGAGTGTGATCTGTAAAATTGTCCAGTCCCCTCACTTGTGGTAAACCCTCGTGCTGGCCGTGGCAGGAGTGTGTCTGTGCCAAAACCAGGCAGTGCCACGTGGCTCTCACTCTGTGCCATCAAACACTGCATCGGCTTTCAAAGGTAAATAGTGAGCGGTGCCAGGGGAGAAAGGGAAGTGGAAACATCTCTGAAGAGACCTGGCAGTGCTGGAAAGCAGCCAGGAAGTGTGCCCTGGTCACACATCCCTCCCAGATCACTACCTGAGCTCAGAACTGGCCTTGAAGACGTTGCTCTCAGGAGAGGGTCACAGGTGTTGAATCCATCAGCTGAAGAAAACCTCTGTCCTCGTCCCTCCCCAGAATCTCTCTGCAGCGGTTTTTATTACTCTGGTTCTGTTCTAGCAAATAAGCATTTATTTTGGAAAGCCTGAAGCTAACTGCACTCTGTAACCAGCAAAACTTAAGGCAGCACATCATCTCCTTTAAAGGCTTTTGTTTGGGGTCTAAATCTGACTGTGCTGGGTGTGTCAGAGGCTGCAGCCAGAGTTACCAGTGCTCAGCAGTGCTGGGAGCTGGAGTGCAGCTTTCTGAGTGTTTGACCAGAAGAAGACACTTCCATACTCCTTTTAAAGACACTTTTCTCTGGCCTGGCAGTGGGTAGCAGTAATTTCTTTCGCTGTGTTTATTTTTTCCTTCTCCTCGCATTTGGTGATCAAACCTGGTTGCTGGATAGTCCCGTGCTGATGTTTAACAAACCTTGCAGGGTGTTTCAGTGAAAAATCACCTCAGACTTCTCAGCCAGATAACGTGGGAGGACTCTTGGGGAAATGCTGGAGGAGTATTTGCAGGGAGCAGGGAATAACGCCGCCAGTGTTGATCTGCTGGGGAGAACATCTGTGTGCAGTGCTTTATTCAAAGCAGATGGATGGCAGAGGGGGAAGGAGGGTGTTTAACCCTTGGTTTCAAGCCAATGTTCTCCCCCTCAGCTGCTCTAATTCAGCTGCATTTTCTGATGCTTAAAATGCTGACTCCTTTTTTTCCTTCTTGTAAAGATCATCCTCGATGGGGAGCTCTGCTTCCAAAGGGTTTTGTTAGCAAACGCTTATGTGGTGATTTTTTAAAATTTTGAACTGTGTGAGCAGTATGTTTGATCTCGTTGTTGTATCTGAGCGTTTGACACTGATTGAAGGTAAAGACATGAAAAATTGTGTGTTCCCTCGAGAGAACATGCTGTTAATGCTGCTGCACAGATGAGGAGCTGGAACAAGGGGTGCTCTGCCAAACTAAAGATCTGAACACAGGGTTTTACACATTTTAAGTCAGTGTTGAAACAGGCAATTTTCTTAGGTGGATGCAAGGTAGATTTTTGTTAATGCACAGTTGTGACTGTTGAGGAGAAGGTTTCTGCTGATTTTGTTTGTTTCAGCTGTCCCAGGTGTTTGTTTCAGCATTTGTTTGTGTTGCCTAATTCAAGGTACCAAATAATATTTGAAAGACAGGGGTCTTCTCAGCAGTCTGGGGGAGCCTCTGCTGCTGCAGTCCTGTTTAGGGACTGCAGACTCTGAGAACAAGCAAATAAATGTGAGCGTGAGCTGAGGTTTGTTTTGAACGAGACCCTCAAGGTCAGGTAAAATGCAGGCAAAGACCTGGAGATGTGTTTTAATTTCATAAAGTATGGAAGTGTGTGTGTTATTTGCCTCCCCTCTGCCCCATAGACAGTGAGCAGTTACAGCCCTTTGTAAAGCTAGGACAGCTTGGATTTCCTGTCCCCAATTCAGATGCCAAACCAGGGGCACAGTAGCTCAGGAATGTTGAGCTCCAAAGGCACTGGGACCCAGTTCTTGTCCTGAAGTCTTACAGGAGGCAAAGAAATGTGCTTGCAGGAGGAGAAGGGAGGGCTGGCAGGATGGAAGGCAGTGTTACAACTGTGCTTCTATGATTTGACTTCTATTTTAGGAGATGTGACAGAGTTTTGATGCCTGTTTTCTTTGCTGTCATGTTAGGCTTTAGTGTCAGATGTGTCTGATATGTCTTCAGGCACTTAAAACTTTGACTCATCTGAAAAAAACCCAAACCCTGAATATTTTTTTTGTCTGAGTGATTCTGTGTCTGTCTGTGATGCTGCCAGGTTGAAAACATCCTGCTGCATGACCGTGGCCACTACGTCCTGTGTGACTTTGGAAGTGCTACTAACAAATTCCAGAACCCTCAAACGGAAGGGGTGAATGCGGTCGAGGAGGAGATCAAGAAGTAAGTGTGCTTTGCCTCTTCAGCTCAGCTGCAGTTTGTATTTGAAGGGTAATTTTTTCTTGTGCTGGGATTAATTTTGCTCAGCCTGTTGCAGCAGATCGGCTGTGCTGCATGGCAGTGTCTGCTGCAGGTGAATGAGTGCCCGGGGGAAGGTGAAACAATAAATTGAGCTTGATGTAATTGCTTTGGACCTGGAAGAGTGAGATTAATGCAGAGAAGCAGCCCCACCTCGGCAAAGCAGTGCCCTGTTCTGACCTGTGCAGGGTCAGGCTGTCTCTGTCCTTCATCTGTCTTGGCTTCTCTGAGCTGCAGACAGGGATGGCACAGTCCCATCCTCCCTGAGCTCCCCTCCCCAGGGATCCAGGCACTGACTGGGGCTGATCCCCGCTCTGCATGGGAAGTGTCGGGTCCTGGAGGGGTTTAACCCAGCTCCTCCTTCTGCCCCATGCACCACCAGCTGTCGTGGCAGCATTTCTGATACCCCTTGGTGCTTTTTAAAAGGGGGGTTCACCTGCAGTTCAGTGAGCCCTGGATCAGGGATGGAGCACACCCCAGGGCCTTGGCCTTGCTTTAGTTTTAACATCACTGCTGCAAACTTGCCACTCCTGTTCATAACAACTTTCTGGCTAGTTAGGAATGTGTACAGATGCCTCTTTTGTTGGGATTCAGCTGCACCTGCCTGGATTTCCTAGATTTGTTTGACTAGAGTTTTCAGAGCACTCCTAATCCGGCATTGCAGTCCCCTTGGAATGCCCTATTTGTGCACTTAAGCCTACAAAACCTTTGCTTTTGGCAATGCTTTCCTGTGATCAGGGTAAGCAGCAGGCAGAAATGACAGACCTGCTGATAGGAAATCTTATCAGAAGAGCCTCATAATCTGGAGCAGTTTCCAGTTTTTCTGTTTGTTGTGATCTGTTAGGATGAGGCAGGTTCTTGCTGTAGTTTGAGGTACACAGGGACCCTTGCCTTGCTTTCAGTGGCTCTGAGCAGGAGTCCTGATGTGGAAATCTGCTTTTTAGGAGCCACATATCCAGTTACAGTCTCCGTAATACAGTTGGCCACAGCCCTGCAGTGAGGGCATCGCAGAGGACATTTGATTACTGACCTTGTTAATGCTTCAAATCTGTAAATGTTTCTGTTCCGGTTCTTAAAATGACTGTACAATTTTGTGGTGAATTCTGTGCTTTAGAAAGGATTGTGGTTACTATTTTGGCTTCCCAGGACAGTTTGAGGGGTGTTTTATTGTTTGAGGTGTGTAGCAGGTGATGCTGTTAGAAGATTTTTCCGATAGATATCTTTAGCATCCCTTTCCCTAAAATGAATAGGGAAAGAGAGAATCTTGAATTATTTGGGAATATGACATAGTGAAAATGCATCTGATATACCCCTTTTGAACTCCCTGATCCACCTTCCCCTGCAGGTACACGACGTTATCCTACAGAGCACCAGAGATGGTCAACCTATACAGTGGCAAACTCATCACTACAAAAGCAGACATATGGGTACGTATGGGAACCACTGGGCATCCTCCAGCCAGGCTGCTTCCATTGCCATGGCAGGGAAACGGGACTGGCCTCATTTTCTAAGAGCCTGGACAGTTTCTGAATGAAGAGTTTCTCTGATGATGTGTCTGATGAGTTCCTGCTGAGCAAGGAGGCTGGTGGAGAAGACTCCTCCTGTGTGGTTTGAATTTAGAGATAGATGAAACTTGAGGGTTGAAGAGGGCAAACGTGATTTCATATCTTAAGAGTTAAACCAGAAAATTCAGAGTATTGCGGCTCATTGTGCCTGGGCTGGGTTGTCAGTGTGTGAAATCAAAGTTCTGGTCAGAATTGAGTAGAAACCTGAGAAAATGGCCCTGCCCCCAGCAGCAGTGGTGTGCTGATCCTGTGTAACACAGGGCTGACTTGTCAAATTGGCCAAAGGCCAAACTTCTGCACTGTTTCTGATGATGAGGGCAATCCTGCCATGCTCTTCATGGTGAGAACAAAATCCAGCTGTGGTGTAGTCCATTCCTGGCTAACCTGATCAAGGGGGGAAGGCTCCTCTGTGTGGGACAGAGGTGAGAAAGAGTCTGTGCTGTTTGGAGTGTAGTGGCAATTCAGCACATGTGTTTAAAATGTTAATTTGGAGCTTGTTTTGTGGTTTTTGGAGCCCTGAGCTAGGAAGTAATGTGGCAGAAGCAGAAAAAGAGAGTTTTGATGTATCTCCGATAGTTCTGCATCTACAAGAGTGAGAATTGCTGGTGTGACATCTGCTGAGAGAGTCCCGTGTCCTCGGTGAGCGTGGCTGGCCCTGGGGAAGCAGCAGCTCCTATGGGAGTGGGTTTCTCTGGGGGTCTGTAGGATCAGCTCTGCATTGTGCAGGGTCACTGGGCTGGAGGGAGTAAAGAGAGGAGGTCACAGCTGTGACAGCAGGAAAGGACAGGGCCTCAAAGGCAGCCAGAGGAGAACCAGGATTTGCATTCCTTCCTGTGATAATGTGGAAAGAGGGACATCCAAAAGCTCTGCTCCTCCTGGCATGGCAGGCATTCTGTTCTGGTGACAACTTGGAGTGTGTCCAGAGCGGTGTGTGGTGGTGAGTACAGTGGGGCCTCAGCTTCCAGGCCTGTTCCAGTGCTTGTCCTGCTGGGAACCTCCCTTTCCCTTAAATCTTATCAAGGTTATTTTAAACCAGAGTGCAATTTCATTGTGAAACCCTGTGACAAAAGAGATGAGCTGATGATGAGTTTCTTAGGATTAGGAAATGTTTCCTGCTCCCCCTTCGGAGATGGGGGGAGTGTTTCATAATTAGCCCTTTGTGCAAAAACTGTTTTCTTTTGAAATAGGTGGTGGTGCTTCTTGCTGCCAAAAGCAGCATGGCAGTAGAGGCAAGGGTGGTAGCACCTGGCAGCCTGTAGAGTGAGCTGTACTTCCCTGGCATTTATTTATAGCAGTTGAAAGGTTGTTTGAACTTAATCTTGGAAACAGTTTGGGTTTCTCTTTGTCAGAATAGATGTATTAACGATGATGGTTGCCATTTGTTTGTGCTGTTACTTTGCTCTTTCCTCCCAGTATGTGGCAGAAAGGCTTTGCCTGTTCAGTGCCACGAAGGGTCGCGCTCTGCGGAGCTGTGGGGAGTGGGATGATGAACAATCCCCTGGACCAGTGTCTCAGCCTAACGAGGAGAGCTCTGCATGTGTTCATCTTCCCCTGCAGCTGTGCCTGTCTCAGGTCCCTCACGGGGTGTTGGTGCAGGCCTGACATCCCCAGGACCCTCCTGCTGCCTGCCGTGCCCTGCTTGGCTCAGTTGGGTGAATCCTTGCCCTGTTCTCTCTCTGCAGGCCCTGGGCTGTTTGCTGTACAAGCTGTGCTACTTCACCCTGCCCTTCGGGGAGAGCCAGGTGGCCATTTGTGATGGCAACTTCACCATTCCAGACAATTCCCGGCACTCCCAGGACATGCACTGCCTCATCCGTGAGTGTCTTTAGCCACAGGTCTAGAACAGCGCAGGGGTTTTGGTCTCTCATCCCCTGCCCCTACAGTAAAACCATCAGTTTTTCTCTCCTGATCAGAGGTTTGCTTGCACACAGAGGTGGTTAAAGTGATCTTTTCCTAGCTTAGGAGATCACTCCTGGAGAGACGGTCATGACAAAGAAATTTCTGTTTGGCCAGGCTGGAGTGAGCTCTGTGGAAAGGCAGGAACACAGACAACCGTTTGGTTTGAGTCCTACAGAAACTTGCACAATAAGCCTATTTATGCAGAAACGTATTTCTGCAGTAATAAATCTGTTTGGATAAGGAACTGAAAAGACCACAGTGACTTAGGCTAGTGATAAGAATTCATCTTCTGTGAACTGGGAAACAGAACTGAAATGATTTATAAATATCCCACTGACTAGAGTGAATGTGTAATTAAGTGTACAATGCACTACTCTTGGCAAAGCTGGGGCAGCTCTCTTGTTTCCAGCACAGCTTTTGATTTTTTTTCTTTCCCTAGCCACAATCTTGACTCTCACAGAGTCGGATGTGTTTGCAGAGCAGGCTGGTATTTTATTTGCTGATGTGGGGGTATCTGCAGTGGTGCCTGGGGCTGCCCTGTCATCCTGCCCTGCTGACACACCGGGGCTGGATCAAGCCCTTTTCCTGTGGGTTCACTTGGAAGTGCCCAGTCCCACCCAATGCTATTCCCTGACCAGGCAGCATTTCCCCTCCTTGCCCCAGAGGCTTTGGTAGCAGCTGCAGGTCACAGCTTTGTTGGAAAATAGGTCCTGGTCCATCCTGACTGTCCTGCCCTGTTCCCTGCTGAGCCTGCACTGACCATGTGCTCTGAAGGAGACAGGACACCCTGTTAGCACTTGGTTGTACCAAATGTAGAGTCGTGGAATTGGTTGGGTTGGAAGGGATCTTAAAGCCCATCCAGTGCCACCCCTGCCATGAGCAGGGACACCTTCCACTGTCCCAGGGTGCTCCCAGCCCTGTCCAGCCTTGCCTTGGATACTGCCAGGGATCCAGGGGCAGACACAGCTTCCCTGGGCACCCTGTGCCAGGGCCTCCCCACCCTCAGCACAAGAAAGTCCTTTGTTGTATCAAGTCTGATGTGCTGCCACAGCTGGCTGCCCTGCATCTGTGTGTCCTGCTGCTCTGATCTCAGCATCTCTGTCTCTTCAAGGGTATATGCTTGAGCCAGACCCCGATAAAAGACCTGACATTTATCAGGTCTCCTACTTTGCATTCAAACTGGCCAAGAAGGACTGCCCGGTGCAGAATGTCCAGGTGAGCACACAGGAGTGGCCTCAGGGGGCTCTGCAAGGGGCTGGGGAGGCAGTTGCTGAATATTGAGCATTTGGCTCTATTCTGTTGGTTTTTCTCCAGTTCTGTAATTAGGAGGGTCCTCTTGTTCGTTTGTAACTGCACAGTTTGGTTTGGATTTTTTGGGTCAGGAATCAGGCTTTCTCATGTTACTTATTTCTGTTTGTCCCTGATTTACCTCCTCATCCAGTCACCAGTGTGAGGCCAACCAAGAGATCTTGTGCATGTGAACATGGAAAATTAGGCCATGCTTGGGAAACCAATTTGATTTCCAGGCACACTCACCATAACATGTGTAATTTGGCCTGCACTTGGGTTTAAACACAGCAGTTCTGGGTCTGCTGGCTGGGACTTGGCATTTGAACTGCATTAGACCTTACACAACCATCTGCCCGTTCTTAGTGTGTCTTTAGAGACTTCAGCTGAAAAATAGATTTGACAATTATTTTCTTATGTTGTTATGGACACCTGTGACAGACATTTTATTCTGTTGTTTCTACGTAAATAGAAACTTAGGGCTTTTTCCTCATGTTCAGGTGCTTATTTATGGTCTTGATGAATAAGAGATCGTTTGGATACTATTATGCCTGTATTTTTATAGCATCATTAATAAATATTGTCACTACTGTCTCCTGGTTGTCTTTTAAAAATGCCCAGGTTGTGCTGTGGAGTTTTGTGTTCATATTCCATATTCAATGGTCAAAAAGCTGAGCCCTCTTTTCTGCCTTTGAAAAGACTCTCCCAAACTACTGTTCCCCCAAGACATGGACGTTGGGGTGTTTGTTATGTGTCCAGCATGAGGGGTAATGGCTTTGGGAATCCCCAGATCTCCCTGTTTTATTGTGATGTTTTTGCACGTTATTTCTGACTCTGTTTTCTGCCCTCAAAATACCAAACTGGCTGTTTTTGGGATCTGCAGAACTCTCCAATCCCTGCTAAACTCCCAGACCCAGTTAAAGCAAGTGAAGCTGCTGCAAAGAAGAGTCAACCAAAGGCCAGGTAACCCCACCTGCTTTTCACTGCCCTCCTGTGTTGCCTGTTGTCTCTGCTGTTCATTAGCAAAGGTGTATTTAGCTGCTTCCTTGGGACTTGAGTTGCCAAATGGGGAGCAACACTGTGGTCCTGGGGTTCCTCCTGTGCCAGGAACAGTCCTAAGCTTGTGGATGAGAAAGGCAGCAGATGCAGATACTGGGGGAGTTGGTGTGCGGGGAGGTGGGATTTGGGCACTGCTCAGCAGGACTCTGCAGCTCTTCATCCCAAAGGCTCTGCCTGACAGCAGCACTCAGAGATCTGGCACTTGGATGAATCCAGTGTGTCCATCAGGAGCATGGGAGTACCTGAGAGCAGAGTCAGGAGAGAGACTGCAGCTGCTGCAGTGGGCCTGGGATCAGCCCAGAGAACAGGAATCTGCTGAGTAATTGCAGCAGGGGCTGACCCTCGGCACGCCATACCCTGACCCAGTGGGTACTGCACAAACTGCTGTAATTTCTGCAGGAGTCCTGTCATTTCTTTGTGGGGAAAACACAAAAGCCCAATTGCCTAACCCACTGTAGTGCTGTGGGTTTTGTCCTGCTGCTGCTGCTTGCGGTTCTGTAATTGAGATTTCTTAGTTCTGCTGGACAAACCTGGTCTGAAGTGTCTCTCCTGTCTGCCAGTCCCAGGAGTCTGTCCTTGTGTTCATAACTGAGCACAGTTATTCTCCCATTAGTCAGGTTTGTCAACTATCAGAAACAATCTGGTATCAGGTTCGTTAGTTATCAAGAACAGTTTGGTATCTTCAAACCACAGTGTTCACAGAAGGCTGGGGGGATGGCTGCTCCTCTCTCTTGCTGTGCATTTTTGGAGCTCAGTAAACAATGAGCAGAGATCAGAAGAGTTCAATGACCTGATTCTGGGGTGGATGTACCAAAGTTAAAGTACATCTAAAGATGGCAATTTAGACAACTCTGCCCAAAGGTACCAGCTGCTCATGAGCTGATTTGTGTCCTTCATGTGCTCATTCAGAAGTCTGAGTGGATTCAAGCAATATGTTGTAGGAAATAACTGAATATAAGTTGAGTGATTTTGACAAGTCCCAGCTGTCCACCAGGAGAAGATGCCACAATTGGCAGAGAAGTCAGAACGACAGTGTTGGATTAATTGTTGTGAATGCATTCGGGAGGTTTTACTGGGCTTGGTGTGTCTGGGTGCCCATAAGTGTTTCACCTTTGTCAGTCACACCCAGCTGAAGTGTCGGTGAGTGTTTAATCCCGCTGTGTGTTCTGAGCACCAGCTGCCCAACTCACAGGCTGTGCTCTCTGCCCTTCCTTCTCCTTCTTCCTTAACAGGCTCACAGACCCCATCCCTACGACAGAAACATCCATAGCACCTCGCCAGAGACCTAAAGCAGGACAGACCCAGCCCAACCCTGGAATTCTGCCCATCCAGCCAGCCCTAACGCCCAGGAAGAGAGCCACAGCCCAGGCAACCATTCAGCCACAGGGTGAGTGATGTGTCCGTGTGGTCCCTGCACCCTGTGTATCTCAGGGCAGTGACCTAACATTGGATTTGGGTTCTTCTCCCAGTTGCAGGCCCGGCTGCCCTGGGCAGTGCCCAGCCCTCGCTCCCTGCCAGCACCCCTCAGCCAAAAGCAGCCCCCCAGCAGCCTCCAGCCCAGCCCCAGGCTAAGGCGGCAGCGGCGTCCCAGGCACAGCCCCAGGTCCCCTCAACACAGCCCCAGGCCACCCCTCAGCATCAGCAGCAGCTTTTCCTGAAGCAGCAGCTCCAGCAGCATCAGCAGGCTGCCTACTTCCAGCAGCAGCAGCAGCAGATGATGCAGGCACAGCAGGTGGGTGTGTACGCCGGGTTCGTCACATCCCTGTCTGCAAGGCTGGGGCTTTGTGTTTACGGCAAATTTCCTGTTCTTTTGGGGAGAATGGGTGCAGCTTTTAGGCATTTTCCAGTGCGTCCCCAGTCCTCTAGCAAGATTTGGTCCAGGTCTACCACACCTCAAACCTCTCACCCAGCGGTTGTTTCCCAGTTCCCAGTGATGCAGCAAGGAGCGCCTGCGCAGCAGCAGCTGATGCAGAACTACTACCAGCAGCAGCAGCAGCAGCTGATGGCCCAGCAGGCAGCCATGCAGCAGAAGACCACAGCAGCAGCAGCTCAGCAGAAGCAGCAGCCGCCGGCACCGGCGCAGCCCCAGGCCCAGCCCAGCGTGGCACCGCCAGCGCAGCAGCAGGAGCAGGGGGTGAGACCTTGGGGGAAGGGATGGGGCACTGGGACTTGGGCTACTGGCAAATGCTCCTCTGCCAGCTCTGGTATGCTGGGGACACCTCAGCTGGCTTTTCAGACCCACAGAGCCCAGATCACAGATGCCAGCGGAGGTTTGGGTTGGATATAAGGAAAATTTCTTTACCCAAAGGGTTGCCCAGCCCTGGTGCAGCTGTCCAGGGCAGTGGTGGAGTCCCCATTCCTGGGGGATTTAACAGATACCTGGATGTGGCACTTGGGGACATGGGATAGTGGTGGTCTTGGTAGATCTGGAGAAATGTTTGGACTTGATGACCTTAGAGGCCTTTTCCAACCCAAACAATTCCGTGGTTCTGGGGCCTGATTAGTAATAACTCAGTTATTATTGAGTCACAGATGTCAGCGCTGACCTTGCTGCCTCAGAGATGTGCAGTTGTTTGGATTTCTCATTCCAGCAGGATGCTGGACTCCGGAGTTGTGCTCTGGGTCCATAGAAAGCAGATGAGTAATGGATGAGTAGAAAGCAGATGAGGAGATCTCAGTAGCTGGTTAATGCAGCTTCTCTCCATCCCCTGTCACGTTGCCATAGAAGACATGTGAGAAACTCTCTGAAACATTATTTGGACTTAACACACCAGGATGGGCAACAGGCACCAGAACTACTTTATGTTGCTGCTAGTTTGGAAAACTTTTGTCTGATGCTCAGAGGAAGGCACAAACAGCTTCTTGGTTGTTCCCAGCATTGGGTTAACTTTTTAATAAATGCAGTGGGAAGGAGACTTTTCAAAGGAGACTTTTGAAAGCACCGTATCTAAAAATAAATAAATCAATCATCCACTTTACTAACCATCTGAATGTGCACCTAAAATAAATGCTCTTTACTTGATGGAAAATATGTCCGTGAGCAGAGGAACAGGCAGCTGCCCACAGGGAAGGGCAGGGAGCTGTGCCAGAGGGCCAAAGTGCTTTGCAGGGCTGTGGGAGGAAGCTGTGCCTGTTGCTTCCATTGCTGTGCAATCCCATCCACTCTACCCTGGCTCTGGAAGCTCAGAGGGGTGTCCCTAACCCTGGTTGTGTGCTAGGAGTAATCCTGGGCACCAGGCAGGAGGAGGCTGCCAGTGTTTGTGCTGTACCTGGCTGCAGGTGTGCAAGGCAGGCAGTGTCTGATGCCAGCCCTGGAAGTGTCCAGGGCTGGGCTGGATGGGGTGAGTGCATCCCTGCCCATGGCACAGGGTGGAACTGGATGACCTTTAAGATCCCTTCCACCCCAAACCATTCCATGATTCAATTATTGCAAAGGTACACAACTGTTTGAGTCCAGGCTGAGGCCCCCTTTGTGCTGACTTATTGTGAGCTGCCAGTGAACTCCCCTCTCCAGCGAGTTTCCTTGGAAGTGACCTCAGGAGTTCATTTGACTAATAAACTCCATAATCCATGAACTGAGCAGTGCTGGGGCAGCTGTTTGCTCTGCTCCCTGATGTGTCTCAGGGCTCTGCCATATCCCCCCTCTGCTCTTGTGTTTCCAGCCCTGGTTTGGGTGGGGGACGCACTCGGAGCTGTTGTGTTCCTGGTCTTGTTCCTGTTCTGGTGAATGACCTGGGGCAGGTCAGTTTGTTGGAGTTGGTGGGAGATTTTCAGTATCTGCAGACAGGTTTTGAGTGATGCTCATTATTACCCTGTTCCTTTTAGAGCAGAAATGCCTCAAATGGAGCACTGAATCAAGAGCTTTGCTGTGATCTGCTAACACAAGAACAGTCTTAACTTTATTAAATCAGCTAGCTTGAAAATTAGCCTTATTCCCCGGGTAGGCTGATCAGAATGGACACATCTGGACACTCTTCTGCTCCTGCAGCAGTCAGGAGGGAAAAACAGTGGTTGGTTCATTTAAAAAATGATGGTGAAGCCCGGTGTCTGCAGAGTCTCTGAGTAGAAGACACCTGGCCAGGACCTGTCAAAACCTTTCCACGTTGGGAGATTCCAGCTTAATAAGCTCTGCCTTCATTCCTGTAGCGATGTCAGCGCTGCCCTTTTATCTCTCAGCACCAAATGTCCTGTTCTGCAGTGACCTACATAGGAGGTGGGTGCATGGGGAGCAGGTAGGTCACTCTGCAGTGAGCGAGTGACCAGTGAGCCAGTGAGCGAGCATTTCCTCTGGAATGCCAGAGGAAAAGCAGGACAGCTCCCCCTTGTTTTCCTTCTCCCACCGGGGTTCAGCACCACACTGGGAGTGTAACTCTCTCCTGTTGCCCTCTTAGGTCTTTCCAAGCCCTTCATCTTGGTTGGAAAAGGCCTGGGAGCAGGAAGGGAGTTCCCAGGCAGGGAGGGTGACCTACACAGCTTGCTGCTCCTTGTATTCCAGTTTTCCTGTTTCAAATCCAGCAGCGATACCTCCCTGAGAGACAGATTGTGAAAAATCACACAATCACAAGTGGTGTTGTTGTTTATCACTACAAAACCATATTTCAAGTATTTATGGGTTTGTGAGTGTAACACAAGACTAAGGCAATGGAAAAATAAAATCAGCATGAGGAAAGCCTTTGCAGTTTCCAAAGGGTTTGTAGCTGGGCTGTCTTGGCTCATGCCTAAACCAAATGTGCCTGGTTTTCTCCTCCAAATTTTAATGACAAATGTTGCTCCTGTGGTCCTTGCTTTCCTTTTTTTTCCCTTCCCCCTAAGAGAAAGTTTTTTACACAAGATTTCTGCACAAGACCTGTGCCCCTTTAGGCATTTGACCCCAGTCACACGTTACCTGCTGAAGGCAGCGCTGCCCTTCACCTTCTCCCCCTCTGGATCTCGGTCTCTCTACCCTTGAGCAGCTTTGAGCCCAGCCAGCCTTTGCCAAGTCCTAACGGAGGTGTTACCTCCAGAGCTGCACCACAGAAAGAGGACAGAATCTCTGCCTGTGCAGTAATCCTGAAATACTGCAGAGCAGCAAATCCCCCCTGCCACAATTCCTTTGTTTGTCTGGTTTTTCCCCTCTAGACTGTCCCCAGTCCACGACTCAAACGCTGGTCCTCCAGCAGGTGCTGTTCCCTCCCCATGGCTGCTGTTCCCGGCCAAGGACACTGTGCTTTTCTCCCCCCGGCAGGCGCAGGCACAGGCCCAGGCGAGGCAGCAGCAGCAGAAGGCTCAGGGCACGGCCCCCGCGCAGGGGCAGAAGCTGGGCTCGCTCACCCCCCCGTCCTCGCCCAAGGCGCAGCGAGCGGGGCACCGCCGCATCCTCAGCGACGTCACCCACAGCGCCGTGTTCGGGGTGCCCGCCAGCAAATCCACACAGCTGTTGCAGGCCGCGGCCGCCGAGGCCAGCCTCAACAAGTCCAAGTGAGTGCCCAGGGCCCAGGGTGGGGGGCAGCCTCAACAAGTCCAAGTGAGTGCCCAGGGCCCAGGGTGGGGGGCAGCCTCAACAAGTCCAAGTGAGTGCCCAGGGCCTTGGTGTGGAGGGAGGGCTGGGTCAGGCTCTGGGAGGTGTTCGATGCAAAGCTCTGAATGGAGGTAGGCACAAAACTCTGAGGTCTGAGTGAGTCTTTACCTTCAAGAGCTCAGTTTAGGGCTTGGCAGAAAGTGCTGGAAAATTTGCCCCGAAGTCCTCATGAGTCGTCTGTGCTCCCAAAAAGCTTTGGGTGACCAGGGCCTTCTCTGGCTCACAAAAGCAGTGTCATTTCAGCCACAGCCCTGGTGTGCACTGCATTCTCACTGCTTGATATCAGCACTTCCCAAAGGCTGGACTTGATGGTCTTGGAGATGTCCAACCTTAAAGGAGCTCTGACTCCCTAGGAGTATTTGCTAGGTCACTTTTACAGTGTCTACAGGCAAGAAGCCTTCCCGTGGGCACTGCAGACAGCTCTTCCCAGTGGGAGGCCTGGGATGCTGGTTTTAAGCCCTGAGATGTGGGGGCTCGGCCAGTTGAGAAGCAGATGGGGCTGAGCCACGCCCAGGCCTCCAAGCATGTGACTGCAGTAACTTAAAATGGATGTTTTAATTGGGAGGTCATTAGAGTGCAGTAGCTTGGACCAGCCGATAGTGCTGGCCAGAGGGTTTCAGGTGGGTGATTAATGGTTCTTGTTTGGGATGATCACATCCAGATCTGCTTCCACCACGCCCTCTGGCTCGCCAAGGACCTCACAGCAGAATGTCTACAACCCCCCCGACGTGTCCACGTGGAACCCCTTTGATGATGACAACTTCTCCAAGCTCACAGCTGAGGAGCTGCTGAACAAGGACTTTGCGAAGCTGGGGGACGGTAGGTCCATGGGGTGCTTTAACACCTGCCTGCTCTGGAAAGGGAAGATGCCATGGAATGGGGATGCTTTTGGCCAGGGACTGCTTGGGTGCCCCATATTATGACACTCTTCTGGCTAAATCCTTCCAATTTCTTTCTGTTCGCAATTCAGTGGTGCCTCAAAGGCAGAGGTAGCAGCTGCTTTAACAGTGCCCCTGATCAGGTGCCTGTGGAAGTTCCAGTTTAAACTCTACTTCATCTGCAAGTTGGGATTTGTAGGAAGGGACTTAAGTCACACAGTGGGACAGTGTCCTAAAAATACAGATAAGCAGCCTACTTTCAGAATAGAAGTTTTTCCCCTAATTCTGGGTCTGCATTCCAGGGAAAGCTCCAGAAAAGGCAGGCAGTTCCACAGAGAACTTGATCCCGGGTTTCCAGCCGGCTGCGCCCGCGGCCCAGGCAGATGCGTTTGGTGGCTCTTCCTTCACTGCTGGGCCAGGTGAGTCTGTGAACATGAATGACATGGAATGGCAGGGAAAGGGAAGGAAAGCTGATACAAACTGAGCTGGGCCTTGGCACTGAGAGCTACAGGGAGGAGGGTTGGCACTTCAGGAGAGGAGGGGAGGTACGAAGCATGCATTCCCGTGTCACAGTTGGGTGGCAGAGACAGGACACTGTGTGGAGGCAGAGGTGGGCTTGTGGTGAGGGAAGAAACTGAGCCCCTTAAGTTCCCAAGGAACTCGTAAGGAGGAGTAAAACCTGTCGTGTGCAGTGAGGGAACTGGCTTGGAGGTGTTGGTCAGACCTGCTGGTGTTTGGAGGAGCAGAGGAACAGGGATAACGACATCTCTGCTGCAGAATGAGGACAGCAGGGGTGAGTGAGCAGGGAAAGTCCTTGGAGGAGAGCACAGTTAGTCTCATAACTGACATGTTAAGTGATGAAGGCAGTAAGTTCTGCACTGGCTGGGCTCTGTGGGTCCAGAGTCCTTGGCTGGTCTGAGGAGTTTCTCTGCAGAAGCCTCTGCCTGTGGGACCTTGTCTGGTGTCTCCTTTGGTCCTTGTGTCCCAAGGTTTTGCTGTGAGCAGCCCCTTCTATGCCAAAACTCCTTGGTGAGTGTTGCTGCTCATTTCTAATCCTTCAGCATCAGTTCTCGCTGAGTGCAGCACAGCCCTGCCAAGCACAGTGGTGGAAAGCTGCTTCCAGGAGCTCCAAATGCCGGGGATCCTCCTCCCCCTGCCCTATGCAGCCGTTGTTGGTGGTGAGAAATGCACCTGGTTGATGGCTCCCTACAGAAGCAAAACAACTCTTGGTGAGAGGAGTCTGGGAAGAGACTGAAGAATCCTTTGTGGGGCAAGGAGTGACAAATCCATTTATGCTTATTTCTGCTTATAAAAGGAGATTTAGAGGAGCTTATAACTGAGCTTGGTATGTTGGTTCTTACCTGAGAATTAAGGAGTTGAAGTCCCTGACACAGGAGTGCTCCTGGGGAGCTGCTTTCTGAGTTTGTCCAGCTGTGAATAGTTTATGGTAGTCCATCAGCCTTTGTGGATGATGTTGAGCAGCAGCAGCTCCGTGTTGAGCTGTAAAGCACCTTCTGCAAGGCCTGAGGAGCATCTGTGTGCTCTGGGCTCTGTGGCTGCTGTACCATGTTCAGTTCTTGCAGTGTCTGTCTTTAAAATGTGCCCCGTGACTTTCCAGTCTTGGGGTTTGGCACAGGGAGGTGTCCTGGGAGTCTTGGTGCTGGGCTGGGCACTTCCAGCTCTTCTCGTTCTTTCCTCAGAGACAGGAGCCTGTCCCAGCCTGGCTGGTGCAAGGTGCTGCATCTTTTATTGCAGACACAGAGGCCCCACATGGGCTGCGTGTCCTTCGTGAAGCCTTTCACCTTCTGTGCTGCTGTGAAGGGAGATAACAGCTCTTCCCTGCCAGGGGGTGTTCTGAGATCTGTGGATTAAATTGTGTTGGAGAAGTACATGATAACAGTAGTTTGGTTTTGTTTGTCTTTTTATTCTTTTTAGTAGCAGCATACACTTGGTCAGTGTGCCTGTGTGTGGTTGTGTCAGGCCAGAGCTGGGGCTGCGCCTGTGCTGGGGTTTTGCTCTGTGCTTTCTCCTTTCCTCTTCTCTGTTCACTCTGCCTTTTCCTTTCCTCTTCTCTACCAGCTGAAAAAACGAAAGACATTCTGAGTTTGGACTCTAGCCCTCCTCTTCTGACTGTGCCTGATCCTTTCATTCCTCTCCCGTTATCCGACACGCCAGGTAACCAGAGCTGAAGGATGGAGGGGGGGCAGAGTCGTGGGCTTTGTTTTGTCCTCTTAATCTCCTGGTTCTGTTTGTAGGCACACCTGAAATCCTGGGCACTGCCAGACTCTGCTGAGCTCGCTGGCACTGGGGATGTGAGGGCTTGGTTTTCATGGCGGAGCCTGGGGTTACCTCGTTGTTTCTAATGCCAGAAACATTGGTGTCTTTAAAGGCTCAGCATTCAGAGCCAAAAATGACTGGAGGGCTGGAGCACCTGTCCTAGGAGGGAAAGCTGAGAGAGTTGGAGTTGTTCAGCCTGGAGCAGAGAAGGCTCCAGGGAGATCTCAGAGCCCCTTTCAGGGCCTAAAGGGGCTCCAAGAGAGCTGGAGAGGGACTGGGGACAAGGGATGGAGGGACAGGACACAGGGAATGGCTTCCCACTGCCAGAGGGCAGGGTGATATGGGATATTGGGAATGAATTATTCCCTGTGAGGGTGGTGAGGGGCTGGAATTTCCCAGAGAAGCTGTGGCTGCCCCTGGATCCCTGGAAGTGCCCAAGGCCAGGTTGGACGGGGCTTGGAGCAGCCTGGGACAGTGGAAGGTGTCCCTGCCTATGGCAGGGGTGGCACTGGATGGGCTTTAAGGTCTCTTCCAACACAAACCATTCCACAATTCTATGAGAAATAATCCCCAGGTAATTAATTACCTGTTCTAACTTAAGCTGTTTTCAAATTGTCTCCAGCTTTGAAATTGTAGGTTTTATTATTGTTAATCTCTCTTTCCTGTAAGAGTCAGTGTTTCTTTGGCTTCCAAAGTCTGTTGCAAATTTGAGCATCTTGTGAAGCACAAGTTACATGTGACCTTTTCTGATTTGGCAAGAGTTTCTGGTGCAGTTGGTGCTATTTCATTTACTTTGCAGTGCTGCTTCTAAGCCTTTTCCTCTGTGCACATTTCTGACTGCAGCAGCCAACACTTTTTAGCACAAGATTATGTAAGTGCTTAGGAGCTTATTTGCAAATCGGTGGGATTTGGAAAATGGGAATGTTTTTATCTTGGAGCCTCTCAGCCCTCTGGTGAATGTGTGTGGCAGGTCGCATGTCAGGGAGCTCCAGAGCACAACTGCAGCTCCCATCCTTGTCCTTAGCCCAGGCTCTGGATCAGTGATGGTTTGGAAGACCCAAGCTTCAAAATGTACTGTAAAGGTGGCATCTCTCCATGAGGAGTTGAGCAATTCAGGAAAAAAATAAACCTCCTTTTTTCCATAACTCTGTGGAACTTGCTTCCTTGTGGTGGATGCTCAAAGAGCAGAAGAAATGTAGTTAGGTCCAAAAGGGATTTTACCCATAAATGCAGTTTGAGAGTAGAAGCAGAACTTGGGGTCTTTTTTCCCTGTGTGAGCACTGCCAGGAACTGACCTGCCCAGCTCCACCTTGAAAACAGCCCACAGAAGGCAGCTGACTGCACATTCTCCTTCTCCCTCCCCCCAAATGCTACTGGAAGTGTTGGTTGTCCTGACTGAAGTCACCCAGGCCATTTATTTCCCCACCAGCATCCTCGGCTCACAGTTGGACACCACGATGTTTCCCTTGTTGCATCTCCACAGAGCAGGACCACGTCGAGCAGCAGTTGCAGCCTCAGCTGTGGGAGCTCTGGAATTCTTACTCGTGGAGGAACCCCTGTGGAGGAATTGTCAGCCCTGCTCTTGGGGCAGCTCACCAGAGCAGCAGTGGATGCAGGTTCTGTGCTAGCAGCTTGCTCATCCTGCAGATCTGAGCCTGCCTGGTTGTGGATCTCTGCAGGCAGGTGCTGCCCCTGCTCTTGCTGCTCTCCCTGCTGCCTGTGATTCTAGTCAGTGCAGTGGATTCCTGTCCATGGGGCCAGGACATGCAGGAGACCTGGCTTTGTTCACCCTGAAGGTTCCTGCCAAGACATCTTTCATTTGTTTGTTCTTTTTAGAGCAAAACCTGAGGCCAGGAGCTCATGAATATTTTCAAGGACTAGGGCTACAGACCAGTCCTTAGCTTTGAAACTAAGAGGAGTTGTCTGCCTGTAAATTCAGCAGAGGAGATCAAACTTCTGGATTCTAGCTCAGGTTTTCAGTCTGTGTGTGCCATCCAGAAGTGTCATGTTTATGCTGCTGTGTCTGTGTTGCCTGTGCAGGAACATCCCCAGCAGAGAGGGCTTGGCCCGGGGCTGCTACCTGGCAGCTCAGAGGTGTTTGCTGGGGTCAGCAGAGCTGGGAGTGGCTCCCGGCTCCAGCACAGCAACTCGCCTCAGCTCTGTGCAGGAGCAGCTGTATATTTGCTTTCTGTTCGGAATATTTTTATGCCTGAGAAGACTTGGATAGGGAATCTCCTTGCTTTGAAAACATTTTACCTCTGTCTTTATCAGCTGGGAGAAGTGGAAGTGTGAGCCTGCACCCTGTGCCTACAGGGCAGTGTTGTTCAGGGAGGGTTTCAATACCTGGGTGAGGTTTTGTTGGGTGTTTGTCCTACAGAGCCCGTCCTGGGGGCTCTGCCCTCTAAACCTGCAGCAGCTGAGGGACTGGCTAAAGCTCAGCTGCTTTTTCTGCTTAAGCCACAAACCTCCTCCCTGTGGCACCTGAAGATGCAGGTGGCACCCTCTGAGTGTTGGTCAGAGGCCTTGGCCTCTCCCACCTTGCAGAAGGACAGATGTGGTCAGGTGGCAGTGGGTGGTTTGCAGTGTGTTCCTCCTCCGCCAGTGTGTAATGGCTGCAGTTCTTAATGGAACTGTAACTAGTAAGAGGAGCTGGCAAGAGGAATGTAAAAATATGGCAAAACATCTGTTAAAATAAGGGAGAATTAAATATTCATGCTGAAAACATATTTCCTTGTGTATGTACAGGAAAATGAGCCAAGTTCTTCTTAATGAGCTTATTTCAGGCTTCACCACTGACTAATCGTGGGGTGTTGGTCAGGGGAGCTCTGGCTGTGGCGTCACTGACTGATGTAGGAGGGTCTTCCACTTTTTTGGAACAAACTACTTGATGAGATGTTTTTAATCACCTTAACTCTACTCCAGGTCCATAAATTCTGAGAAGATAACTGGGTGCCCAGCTGTGTCTGGGTGTTTATAACAACTGCCATAAACAACTGTATTTCTGCTGAGGGTTTATTTGCACCAAGATGACACACTGAGATAAAGTCATCGCACATGCACAGTTAGGCATGCACAGCAGCTGTGGGTGTGCACTAATGATCTGAGTTTACATCTTGAATTGGGAAGATGCAAAAGGGCAACTACTCATGTAAGAACTTGGTGGATTTATTGCTGTATTAACTGAGAGGACATGATGGTATTGCGATGATTTAAAGCAACAAAGCGAATGGGCCACGAGAATCCCAACTAAATGAGTGTAAACAGCATCCAGTGTTCTTCTGTCTGGGCTTTGAGTCTGATCTTAGGGGGGAGAATTTATTGTTTTACAACTGTTTGAGATCTTGAACATGAAACTAAAATTGCTTGATTTGATCTCTTGAGGAGCCACTGTTAAGTGTTGTCCTGTTACCCTCCATGGTGTTCACAAAGTCCTGTGCATTCGAAGCATTCCATTTGCCTTTATTCCCCTTCTCTTTCTGCTCGTGCCGTATGAGAACCAATCCCATTTCACAGCAACTCCATCAGGAGAATGAAAGTCCAGTGCCTTCCCTGGACTAGTCCAAGTGCTCTGTTGCTGAATACCGTGCAGGGCCTCCTTTATTCTGTTAGTACTTGGTCAGTCAATAGGCAGAGACCCTCCCCAGTGACAAATCTCTGCCCATGCTGGTGATTCCCTCCCACCTGCAGCCCTGCTGACCTGGCAGGATTTTCACAGCCGTGTCTCTCTTTCCCAGCTGGCCCCCGAAGGAAAGGACTCTGCTGTGTGCTCTCTTGAGCTGTCTGTGCTGTCCCAGGGCAGCCCTGCAGTGAGTACCAGCCCTGTGTGTGGTGCTGCTGCTGCCCCTCCTGCCTTGGGCTTGTGCATTGTGCTCAGTGTGTCCTCACCTTGGCACAGAGCTCTGCCCTCTGCTCCCTTGTTAACGTGCAAGTTTCTCAGGAGTCCTCGTTCCTTCTAATAGCCTGCTCTAACCCAAAGCCCCTTTGCCTCCCTCATCTCTTGACTGATATTTTGTCCTAACTCTGGTGTTTCTTGCTGCGTATTCTTTGTGGCTGAAAGGGTGTGTGGCCAACGATAAAAGCAGCATGGCAACAGAGAGTCTCTGGCAGTGGTGGTTGCAGATGCAGAGTCTGTGCAAACTGACTGACTGTAAACTCCATCAGGTTTGTGCATGTGTTAGAAAAGGGATCTGAAGACAAAGGTCAGCACTTTCTCACTGGATTATCCAAAGCTGTGCTTCTCAGCCAGTGCATGGGGTTTGGCCTGTTTGCTTGTCCCAAGATGCAAATCCAGACTTAATTCAGTGGCTTTGCTTCCTTCTTATGTTAGTGCAAATCAGAGGAAAGGCTCTTGCTTTCATTCCTGGAGGAAGTGATTTGGTTTTCTGGTCTCTGAAACCACCAGCATCAGCCTCTTGGGGATGCTCCAAGACCCATCAGCTGTAGGCTCTTGCTCTGCTTTTTCTGCAGCTGTTTTGCTTACTCTGACAGGAAACAATGAGGAATTTCTTACTGTGAGGAGCAGGGAACTTAACAAATGTTTCCCATTCTTCCTTGAAGGCTGCAGTGTGTGGCTGGGCTTTACCTCAGGAATGGGCTGATAGGGCACTTTTTAATCCCCCTCTGTGCTTTTAAGTTTACACACCTTCTAAAAGCTTGCCATGGTCCTCCCTGGCTGCTGCACAGCCCCAGCAGACCTGCCCTGACAGGGCTGAAATGGGGCAAAGCAGAAAACCCAGCAGAAAATGAAATACCAGTGGTCAGCTCATCCTGAACTGGGTCAGACTTACTTCCCTGTGGCTGGAAAGCATCTGGCAGGTTTTCCAAGGCTGACTGAGGAAAAGGATGTCTCCAAGAGGTAGCTTCAGGTGGGAGCACAGTGACTGGTTAAAACGTGCATTTCCCAGCTGGAATTGATGAAAGCCCACCCTGAGAGCCCTTCAGGAGCTGTAGGAGGTCAAATACCTCTGTAATGGGTTACCTTTTCTTAACCTTGTTTATCCTGGGGTTTGTTCATATGTCTGCATAGGAATGACCTGGGTTTGTCTGTTGGATTTGAGGCACTTTTATCTCCTTCCCCATTCATCCTGATACCTTCTTGTTTTTGCTGAACTTCTCAGCCTCACTGAAAAGCGATAAAAGTTCCTTTAAATTGTGCACTGGGGGATGCAGTGGCTGCCTGAAACAGCATTGGCAGATCAGCACCAGCAATGAAGGAGGCAGGAAAGGAGATGTCATTAGACAAGAAACGAAATCAGGCAAAGAACCACTGACAGCCTAAAGCTTTGCATAAAACCAGCTGGGCCCTGGGACAGGAGGGAAAACGAACATGTGGGGAGAATACCACATTTGTTCTCAGAACCTGTGTGGTTAAAAACGTGGCTGAGCTCGGTAGGCAACTCTGAGACCTGTCCAGGGCAGGTCCAGTGTATTACAGGGAAAATCTCCACTATTGGAACAGGAAGAAAGGTAAGAGAGGAGGAGCGGGACACCTGGAAGTGGGCTCTAGCAGGAGTGGTTGCTGGGTGTGTGGGTTTGAAGCTGCAGGTGGGTGCAAGTGCCCTGGGAGGAGCTGGGCACTGACAGGCCCTTGGGAAGAGTCTGCCTGGATGGAGCACGTTCCCTGTCTGCTTGTCCCCACAGCTCTCATGCTGTTTGGCCAACACACCATAACCACTTCCATCCTCCTTAGCCCCCTCCTGGCAACAGTAACACCTCTTTGTGCCAAGCCCCTGCTCCCAGCCTGTCCCTTCTGCCCCTCTGTGCCACAGAAGCCCAGGATGGCACCTGGATGCATATCCAGCCTCTAAAATGGGATATTCTTACAGATGGGAAGGGTTCATGTATATTAAGACTGCTCTTTCCATCATGTTTTTCCTTTCAGTTGACCTTTTCCAGGCCTGTAATGATATAACAGGTGCCTCTTGGGCTGATTTTTAGGTTTCCTTCCCTTCCTGGTTGCTTCGTTATGTTGTTGGCTGTGTCGTGGGGAGTAGAATTTGTCCTGCTTTGAATAAGCAGTTCCAAAGCCACTAGACTATTTTATTATTTATACAGAGCAATAAAAAGGATGGATATTATTCCCACATATGTAGCAGTGTAACTTAAGCTTTTCTTCGGTGTTCTCAGCATGGCAAGTCTTATACAGCAGGACTCCTGTGCTTTTGTGCAGTTGTGAGCAGGGTTTCTTTGGATAATAAATAATAACACCAATCTTTGAACTCAAAAATTAAAGTACAGATGTAACAGTTTGGTAACATTCTAATCATAGATTATAAATGGAGTAATTTCAACGAGTTGAAATGGCCAGATTTGTCCATGTGGAGCAAATTTTATCAGAGCTGTTCTGCTGCAGGTGATTACTTCTAGTAAATCCTGAAATTGTTCTTTATCTTTTTGTTCTGTGAAGCAACCCTTGTGAAAGCTAAATAATAAATCTCATTACTGCAGACCTGGTTAGTGATTGGGAAATCACTGATCCAGCAGATGAATAATTGAGATGAACTTCTTGCCCAGGCTCTCTGAGTGTCTGTGTGAGGAATAATGGGAACCTCAGTAGTTGTGCTGCTGGGATGACATGTGTGATTTGAAACCTGGTGGAGGAATAATTGCTTGGTACCTGGGCAGCTGTGTGAGCCCAGGGCAGGCTCTGCTGCTGGGTCTCAGGGTCTGGTTCTGCTGCAGCTCCTCAGGGCTGGGTATGCTCCTTGGGCTGAGCTGACCCTGAGGCTCTTGGCTCTCCTGGTTCTCCTCATTATACCAACACTAACAAAGATTCCCAGCACAGGAAGGGGAGGGAGGGGGAAATGATTTCTTAAATGTGAGGTTCAGTGGGTCATGTTAAACTTACAGATGACAGTGCCAGAGCTGTGGGCTGTTCTGCAGTGGCTCCTTGGGGAGAGGAGCCCACGGTGGGTGAGGACGTCCTCACCTCTCGTAGGTGGCCGTGGCTCTCTGATGCCTCCAAGTGATATTGAGGGACAAACTTCATAGCAGGGCCTGGTGTGATAGCACAAGGGATGATGGTGTTAAACTGAAGGAGGGTGGATTTTAGATTAAAGAGAGAATCTTTTTACAATGAGGCTGGTGAGGCCCTGGCCTAGGGTGCCCAGAGCAGCTGTGGCTGCCCCTGGATCCCTGGCAGTGTCCCAGGCCAGGCTGGACAGGGCTTGGAGCACCCTGGGATAGTGAAAGGTGTCCCTGCCCATGGCAGGGGCATGGATGAGCTTTAAAAGGCCCTGTGCAGCCCAGGCCACTCAGGGTTCTGTGCTGGAGCCATTTGCACTCCCTGTGGTGCAGATGCTCCTCTGGGCTCACACTTGGCACAGCAAGCCATGAACTCAGCACCTGATTAATGTTGTCTTTTTCTTTCTTTTGCTTTTTCTCTCTGTTGCCTCCTTTCCTCCTTTTCCTGCTTGCCCCAGAAAAACTGATTGAGGGACTCAAATCTCCCGAGCCTGCGCTCCTGCTCCCCGACCTCCTGCCTCTCGCTGACCCCTTCGGTAGCACATCAGACGCTGTCAATGGTAAAGCCCCCCAGGCCCTGTCCCCCCTGTCCCACAGCATGTCCTGCCCTGCATGGTCACTCCCGTGCACCCCTGGCTCCAAAACAGCCCCTGCTGCTGGGGAGACAACGTGAGGGAAGCAATGGGTCGTGCTGAGACAGATGTGCCTTTTCTCCGTGAGATGAGCACTGAGCAGGGAGGATTTGGTGTCTGCACCTGAACTCCAGGTGCACGCCAGGGCAGTGATGTGGCACAGCTGTGCCTTGGGCATTCTCTTGGTAGAAGAAAGTTAATTGCTGGTTGAAGAAGAACACGGCAAAATTACCTTTATTTCTGGTCAAGATTTTGTGTTTAACCGTGGCCCAGGCACTGAGCTGCTCTGTCTCCATGGACCCTCAGCAGGATGAGGAGGATGGACAGCATTCCCTGGACCTGGGGAGTGCTGGGAGGAAACGTGCTAGGCTGCTGTGAGCCTGGGTGCAGCAGGCTCCAGGCAGGATCAGGGTTTTGGAGTGCTGCAGAACTGTGTTTTTATTCACTTGCGAGATACACTGAAGACAGGGATTGCAGGCTGCAGGTTGTTGCCATCAGCTGCTCGTGTGGGTTGGGGTCCCAGCTGGGGTCCCATGGCCAGCTGGGTGTGACCTGTGGCTCTGATAGAAAGGAAGGCCATGACTCACTGTAAAACTCCTTCTACTTCTGCAGTTTTTGGCAGTTGTCTGAATTTTAATGATCAGTTACTCTGAGTGCAAGGGGACTCCAATGGTCACTGTTTTCCTTTTGCTGGACAAGGATCTTGTGGATATTTTCTTCCTGTTCGGCTGCAGGGCAGGTGTTAGTAACCTGCTGTTCCACCCTCTGGGTGTTTCAAATTGGGCTTGTACAAATTAAAGTGAATAAATAAAACCAACTAAAAGCTGAAACCAAACAAACTGTTGAGCTGACACATACTACGGGATCACTAAAGGATTCAGACAACTCCTGCCTCAGTTCCTTCTTCTGCTTTTCCTTGCAAACTGACCTCTGGCTTCTCCTCTGCTGTTCTGCCCCTGTGGAAAGGAAAACCTGACGTAGCTGTGGAGAGCCTCATCCCAGGACTCGAGGCCCCGCTGCCCCAGCGCCTCGTGTCTCAGAGCGAGTCGGTGGCCTCCAACAGAACAGGTTGGTGAGGCAGGAGGGGGCTGGGGGGGCTCTGAGGACCAGAAAGCTCTGGCTGCTTCTACGGGAGCTGCTCTTCCCACTGCTGGGACCTGGGCCTGCCTGTGGGCCTTGCTCAGGGAATGCTCTGTGGGTCCTCGTCTCCTTGTGAGGAATGGAGTAGCTTCTTCCCCCAGAGGGTGCTGGGCGCTCCCCGGGGAATGGGCACGGCCCCGAGGCTGCCAGAGCTCCAGGAGCGTTTGGACACCGCTCCCAGGGATGCCCAGGGTGGGATTTTGGGGTGTCTGTACAGGGCCGGGGGCTGGGCTCTGATCCTTGTGGGTCCCTTCCCACTCAGGAGATTCTGTGATTCCATGGTACAGTGTTCCTTGAGCCCACCATCACAGACCCGTGCGTGCTGGTGCATTGCTCACATGAAGTGCTTTAGAGCTCAGGAGCAGTCACTGATCTGTCCCATGGGAGCAAGAAGCAACTCGTGGCCCTTTCTCGCTGTGCAGCGTCCATTAGGCCACTTCCCACAGCAGATGGACTTGAGCTCTTCTCAGAGGTCTCTGATGGGAGTGCACTGGGTTTGAAGCTCTTCCCTCTCTGCAGAGCTCCCACTTTAACCTGGCTCTGTGGGATTTCTTTGTCTGTTAGAGAGACAGAAACTCCTGCTGGGGGTGCTGGGACTCTCTGCCCTCACTGAGAGCAGTGGAATCTCTTCCATCACAAGAAATGGCAGCGTTTGTGCTGGCTTTGCACCAAAGCTGTGCTTGTACCCTGCGTGTGGGTGAGGGGGAATGTGGGAATGTGAGCTTAACGCTGTTTGTGTCCTGTTCAATGCCACCCTGGGATGCTCACCTGGATCCAGACTCTCTCACTGGGGAAGACTCTCTGCTTGACTGTTCTCTGCTCTCTAACCCTGCTGCTGACCTCCTGGATGAGTTTGCTCCTGTAGCTTTCGCAGCTCAGCCTCACAAAGGTAAACTGGCCCTCTGCTCTCAGCCCTGGCCCTCCTGGCCCTGGCCTGTAGCTGACGTGAAGCTGCTCCTGGTTTACATAAACAGATGCTCTGACCTGTTCTGGTGTTTTATCGTCCCCAAGCCACTGTTTTGTTTTCTTCCCAAGCTGCTCAAACTTGGAATATGCACTGAAGTACTAAGGGGGAAAAGAAATCAAGTATTCAGCTTGACTGTAAAGATAGAGTTTGTCAAAAATGGTGTTGTTTTCCATGGAGTGGGGATGCAGCAGGCAGGAGGGGTGGGCTCTGTGTGCAGCCCTTCCTCAGTGAGTGCATTCTGGGCTTGCTTTTTCTGCGTGGGATTTCAGACCTGTGTTTTTTCTGCATTATTCATTCCAGAATGGAGCCTGAGAATCATCTGTTACAGGTTTTTGGAACAAAAGGAAGTTTTTTTTGGTTTGTTGGAGTTAGCATCCCAGGCAGATGAGCTCTTCCAGCCCTAGAGAACGTTGTCCTTCTCAGGAGAAGTCCTTGAGTCCAGCTGTAGTGTCACAGCAAACATGAATGAGAACCTAAGGGGGAAGGCCAGGACTTCTGGGCTATTTGTTGCCTTGAAAGAGAGGCCCAGAGCATCAGTGCTGATTCCTGGGTGCCCCTCGGAGCTGGGTTGTACTTTGCTCACTTGCTGAGTATCCCTATAGCAACAGAAACGCTCTGGCCTCGGAGGAACTGCTGCAAAAACAGTCTGTAATCAATTTTTACACTTGATGGCACTTCAGAATGAATTTGTGTTTTCCATAGAGCTTTTGGGTTAAACAAGCAGTCGTTCTAATTGCTCAGTGCTGTAATACACTCCTGTGCCACTTCATTCTGCATTGAAATGTGTGTGGAGCAGTTCCTTCTCCATCCTGGGACACAGCAAAGCCCAGATGTGGTGGTGTGGCTTAATGAGAAAGTGAATTACCAGGCCCTGCATGGCTCTCCCACGGCTGTCCCGCTGTTCCCTCTGGGATGGGAAAGGCTCACGTGTGATGAGGGAAGTGAGACTCTGTTAGCAGGGGGTAGGGGCAAGGAATTAAAATCTTCCAGAACTCATGGCTTGTTTTCAAACCCTCATTTTTAGCTGGGGGTGTGGTTATTAACTGAACAGCAGTCTCACTCTTTATTTTTTGCTTAGTTTATCCAGTCCTGGTGATGGTGATGATATAAAACACCCCTGGGACAGGTGCTGCTGTCCCTGGGTGTCATCAGCCTGTGGAGCTGCAGTGCTCCTGGCACCAGTGGGCCCAGGAGGGCTGGAAAAGGAGCCGTGCTCTGATCCTTTTGTCAGTGGGATCTGGGCTCTGAGCAGGGACTGATCCTTCAGCCTTGCCACTGCTTCCTTTCCTTGTGCTTCACTGGGCCCTTTGCTGGCCCTGGAATTTGTGCTGAGCCTTTGCTGAACTCAGCACCAAGCTCTGTGTGAGAGAGGGGAAAGGATGTTTCTGCTTGGGGTGACATGAGTCTCTGAGCCAAGTTCCAGAGCTTTGAAGGGGTTGTGCCCAGGCAGGGACATTGGCCAGCCTTGCCCTCTCCTCAGGGCTGTTCACAGCTGGGCAGAGCTCCTGCAGCAGCCTTGGGAGCTGTGAGCAGCTGTGTGCAGAAATGCTGTGGCAGTGGGAGGCTTGCAGGAGCTCCCAGGGCTGTTGGGAAGAGGCACAAATAAATAACTCTGGGGACAGAGAGGTAACCTTGACAGTTGCTATTAAGATGAACCTTTGTGTGTCTGACACTTTGCACTGCTCTCCTGCAACATTTGGGGGTTGTTTTCCCTGGGTCTGATCCTCCAGAGCACAGAGTAGTTCCATGAGTGATTTCTTGCCCCATCTCACCCCAAAGCTGTTAACATCTTGGTCAGCTTTAGGCAGAAATCTCTTATTCCCAACAGGAATCAGACAGGAACGTTTCTGTTCTGGGAAAACTGTTGGGTTGATGTGTCCTTGCTGGGCTTTCAGAAATAGTCCATCCAGTAATTGAGGAGCAGATCTTGGAGGGTATTTGAGGTGTGTCAAGTAACAAGCAGTGATGCTCAGGGAGTGTGAGAGCCTCTGAAGATACGTAATTGCCTGATGAGGTGGATAAATCATCTCATCTCTTGAGATGGTTGAAAGTGCCTCCCACCAAGTGTTGAACTGCAGCTGATGTGGTTTGAAGTCAATGGAATTATCTCCCAGAACTGCCCTAGAGACCTTTGGAAAATCTCTCACAGCATCTGAGTACTCTTTGGGCAGGTAAACTGCTTGGAAATCTGACTTCATGTTGCCCTTCTTGTTCTGTTGCTGTGGGTGAAAGCTCAGGGTTTTGTCTCATGTGGATGACTGGAATTTCTTCTGTGTTTTTTTTTTCCCCCCCAGCCCTTTTCCTCTCCCTGTGCATGAGAGCTGGGAGCTAGAGAGCCAGACTGAGCTCTCACACCATGCTCATGACAAAGAACACCTTCAGTCCTTAGGAGCTTACCCCAGGCCTCTGCCACGGCTTCCAACTGTCCAGCTGAGCCTTCAGACTGGTCAGGTTTTGTTCTGGGTCTTGTGACTTGGCTTGCTTGGTTTGGTTTGATCCCTTCCACTTCTGTATTTAATTGGCTCTCTTCTTTCCTACCCAGACTTACCAACTTCATTTCACCTTTTAAATGAAACTGCTGCTTCTAAACGCTGTCTCTGAAAACATTAAGATGTTCTAACACTTCCTGGCAATTCTAACCAGCCTCTCTGATGTCTTTGCTTCTTTACCCTTATTTCTCTTCTATGCTGCAGAAGATACTAACCTGATATCAGGCTTTGATGCTCCTGAGGGCTCTGAAAAAGTGACAGAAGATGAGTTTGACCCAATTCCAGTGTTGATATCCAAAAATTCACAAGGTAAGCCAGGATGTGGGAGTAAAAAAGGGAAGGAAAAAAGGCAAACAGTGAATATATAAATTGGTTTTGGGGCAGTGGTGCTGCAGGACATGTGACCGGTTCAAATCCTGAGCTGTAAGATACTGTCAGTGTGGTGTTTAGTGAGATACCTTGGCCTTGAAATTTCTGTAAATTCTCTGCTTGGGAGATTTCCATGTCCAAAACCAGACATGCAGTGTTTGAGTTCCCATGGGGTAATTTCTCCCAGCCTCCCAGGAAGGCACAGACCCCTCAGTGGCTGAGTGCAGTGAGAGCTGTGTCCTCCCATCTTCTTATTTACTGTCCAAGCCTTTGGGCTTATAAGTGAGCTTGGCATGAGGCACAAGAAAGGATGATGATGATAATCCTTTGTAGCTCAAAACTCCTGCTGGAAGTGAGGTTTTTTCACTTCAGGTCGGTGTCTTTCAAAGGTGGGAACTGAGTGTGAGAAGTTTGGTCCGTGTCCCCACCTCCTCTGA
The DNA here is from genome assembly GCA_013397055.1 of Pachycephala philippinensis. Classification (NCBI taxonomy): domain Eukaryota; kingdom Metazoa; phylum Chordata; class Aves; order Passeriformes; genus Pachycephala; species Pachycephala philippinensis. The sequence continues at coordinate 127,177 of VWZT01009953.1, forward strand.
GGAGCTGTGAGCCGGCAGAGTCTGTGGGACAGTGGCTGGAAAGCTGCTCATTGGCACCACAGTGGCACCAGGTGCCCTTGGCATGATCCTTGCCAGCAGCCTCGGCCCCTCCGGGGTTGTGAGGAACCAGCAGCGCTGTTGGCTTAGCAGCAACGATTGTGCTGTGGGTTTATCTCTGCAGGGACAGCATCAGGCAGTGTTTCACACCTGGCCAGTGAGGGATCAGTGAAGTGGGTCCCCTCTCTGCAGTCACCCCACTAAAAGGAGTTTTTGATTACAGCCTTTGAGGTACTTGGAGAGGTTTAAAGACAAATTCAGGATTTTTTTTGTTGTTTTTTTTTTTTTTTTTTT
>VWZT01009953.1:127561-138403 GCA_013397055.1 Pachycephala philippinensis
TTGTTCAGTTTGGTCACAGAACCTTTTGGCTTCCCTAACTCCCAGTTTTGGTCGCAGCAGGAATGTGCTGAACCCCTGCTCTGCACTAGTCTTAGCTTTCAGAGGCTGACACTCGTTAGAAACAGTTCAGACATTACAAACTCTGCTCCCGCTCGAATCAGAGGAGATTTCTCCCAAGGCTGGGCCAAGATAGGCCACCTTGAGTACAGAGGAGCATCCTGGGGGGTTGGAACCAGGTGGTCTTTAAGGTCCTTTCCAGCCTAAACCATTCTGTGATTCTCTCCGTCAGTATCCAAGTCCCAGTTACAGAAAGTCCCACGATAGCCCAGCTCTCCTGGAAGCAGCTCAAAGCACCCAAAGATGCTCCTAAAATAGCAACTAAATTTCAAGATTTAAAATTTTGACCTGTCCTTTCTGTAGGCTGTGGGAGTCTTTGAATTGTTTTAGAGATCCCTTAGTAAGGACAGGATTCTGCAGCCTGGATAAACTTTGTGGAAAGAACAGGTTTGTAGGGATTTGTTGGCTGCTGTGCTGGTTTGGTTTGGGGGGAGAGGGTGGAAGAGCAAGCAGGGGATTCATTGCTGTCATGGTACAAATAATGAGAAGAGCTTGAGCAAATTTTCTGTTTTGCTTTGACTTTTTTCTTTCTTTCTTGATCTTGAACTTCTGAAACTGTCGTGTGTGTGTGTCCTGTTCAATACTGAATTCCTATCTCTCACACTTTCAGGTGGGCATTCTAGAAACAACAGTGGAAGCTCTGAGTCCAGTCTTCCCAACATAGCCAGGTCTTTGCTGCTGGTGGATCAGCTCATAGACCTGTAGCAGTTACACAGTAGCAGACGCAGTTTCTGTAACGCACCCAAACCTCCGGTTTCCTTGCCAGAAGAGTTTCCTTCCGTTGTGCTTCTTTGAGGCTTTGCTTTTTTTTTTCTGTTTTTCTTAATTAAGAGAAAAATCTGCCAACAGGAGACAGTCACCCACCTCTCTCCCTGTCTTCCCGTGCCCTGGGGAAGAGTCTGGCTCAGTTCTCCAGGTAGCCTGTTCTCTCTAAAGCTGGTAAAGCCCTGGGGGGGGTTCCCTCTGCGCTGTCCCGTGGCCGTGTCCAGGGGAGCACCGTGGAGAGCCCTCCTGTCCCTGCTCAGGGAGCTGTGGCTGCCCTGTGACCCTGCACCAGCCTCCTCTCCCCGGAGCAGGGCGTGAACAGCGCATCCCAATCTTTGCTTTGTGCTTTTGGGTGTGGTTTTGGTTCTGTTCCCGTTTCCCCACGGCTGGGCAGGAGCAGGGGCCAGGTGACAGTGGTAGGGACATCCCTCAGCTGCAGGACATGGGGTAGGAGAGCTGGTGGCTCTGAATTGCTTCAGAGGAGGAGGAAGCCCCAAGTTCCTCCGGAGCACTCCGGCCATACTCTGGTAATGGTGCACGTGAAGAGTTTTCCAGCTGCCCCCAGGTTGTGGTTTGCTGTTTAACAATCCTGCTGGGAACAAAGTGCGCTTCCTGGGGGAGGGAAAACCAGGGAAAAGGAAAAAAAGAGAAAAGAAAAAACCCCAGATTGTTAAAGCTGCAGAAATGACCCTAAGTGAAACGTAACAAGGTTTTGAACCAAATCCATGTGAGTATGGCTGTGACTAGTGTTTCACTGACCTTTTTTTGGGTGAAAAGGGGGCTGTGGCAGCAGCAGATGTATTTTCTGTGACTTCTTTTCTGTGTTTGACTGGAAAAAAGGAAAATCCTCTCAACCTATTGTAAATTGTGTATGAAACAAATTGTCCTACGGTTGTTTGTCTATTTTTAATCCTGGTTTTAGTCAAGCATCTGGTATCTGTTCTGGGTTCTCCATTTTCTCTTGTAACTGCTATAGTGCACCCCAGTTCAGTATGGAGCCATTGTTTCAGTAGACAAAGATTCCTGTGGGCCTTTCTCCACCCCAGTCTCTGTGAACACGCATGCACTTGGTTCAGGTGGTTTGAAATCAGTGCTGCTACAACTCGATGGGTTCTCCCTTTTCTTTCCCCCTTCACATGCTTGGTTTGTCAATAGCTGGATATGCTCAACTCGTTTTCCTTGGCTTATCATGAAGTCCGGAATTTCTATCTCGCATTTGAAAGCCCTCTCTGAGCAGAAGGACTCTTCCTCTGTAGTGGAATTCTCCCCAGCTTCCCGCTCCCTGTGTTTGTGTTTGTAGCTGTATTAGTAACAGTGCAGTTCCCACGTGCGAAAGTGCGAGCGACTGAATGTGTCTGTGCTGACCTCGCTGAGAAGGGAAGAACCCCAAGTTTGTGACTCGTCCTTTCCTCTCTCCATCTCCTCCCCTCCCCAACACTTAGTTTAACAAATTCTGTACATAGAACTCCCATCCGTTGTGTCTCTACATTACTCTTCTTTTAAAACCTACACTTACTAATAAAAGTATTGCTTAAGTGTGTTGTATCATTACATGTGTATACTGCACTTTCCAAGAGAAGCTTTACATGAGAACTATGGAAATGACCTTAGTAAAATTGTGGATAGAACTTTATTATTTTTTTGTTTTATATTCCTAAAGCACAGGCAAGCTGGACTGGAAAACATGAAGATGCTATAGATAGAAAGTTATTGTATAGTCAGATACTGAGATTATATGAAAAGAGAATGGATTTTAAAAAGTAACCATCTACTGTATATTAGAAACAAAGATTTCTGTGAATTAAAGTACTTTTAAAGAATGTTTAAGATTTTAAATCTAATGGCGCTTGTTCAAGGGTTCTGGAAAAAATGACAAATGCACTGGGTTGTTAATAATGCTATTAAATAAGCAGATGTGAATGTTTATTTTATTGCTTTTTCAAGTAGCTGTTCATGGGTGTGGGTGGAAATATGATATTTTAGAGATGTCTGTTCTTAGACCTCCTTCATCAGAAAATATTCACCATGTATTTGCAGAATGAATGGAAATAAGAGATGAGTGGAGACTGGGGATTCATTTTAAACTCTCCAGAAGCTGTGAGTGTCCCACGGGCTCTGGGTCAGTATTGGCGCTGCTCAGAACTGAGGAGCTTGTGTGAAAGCTGCTGTTCCGAGGGCACAAACTGAGCTTCACCCCGTGTCCCGTGGGACACGTTTGGTGCCTGGCATTCCCCTGAGGGCCTGAGAAGGAGCCTGTTGTAGCTTGGTTGGGGCCTTGTTTGAAGCCTGGGGAGATGTTTCTGTCCCCTCTGAAGGGCTGTGGGGTCAGGAGGTGTTCAGTGACAAAAGCAGTCAGTGAAATCCCAGCAGGGCTGTTCAGCTCTGCCCACGAGCAGTGCCCTCGTGGTGGGATGGCACAGGGGGCTGGAGCTGGCAGTGGTGGCACTGACTGTTCTGGTGGAGCTCCTGTCAGGGTACTGCAAACACAACTTCAGCACATGGAGCAATTTCCCTTCAAGTCAGGGTTGTGCATTGGGTGCAGGAACAAACTCTGGGTTTGGGTGGCAGAGGGTCAAAGGAATAGTTGGAATTTTGATGTTGGTTCTCGCTTACTCTGAGGGGCTCAGGTTGGGAAGGGTCCCTGCCTTTGGAAACCTCCTTGTTCATCTTCAGGCAGATGAGCACAAGTTCAATCAGCCACCTTGTTTCTGACAATATCTGCTGTGTTGGGAGCATCTGTCCCAAAACAAGGTGCAACTTCCTGGGTTTGGACTGTCCAAGTCTTCTCAGGATCCCTTGGGACTTCTTGGCCAGGGCTTCAGGTGCTGTGCAACCTGCTGGGACAGCAGGGAGAATCTTGGATTCGTGGCAGATCTGCATCCTCCTCCAGCCCACTCGTCACAGGGGTCAGACTGTTCATGAGCTGCTGGAATGCGGGGCATGGGTTGGTGTGTTTAACTCCTGCCTGGTGCAGGTGGCTGTACAAGCGTGCCAGAACTACTGCATTAAATTCCTTATCCTCTGGAACTGAAATCCCTGGATCTGCCTCCAGGTCTCCCACTGTGAGTGGCTTTGAACAGAAACACTTAATTCTGCAAATTGTCCAGTGCCACAGGTATCACTGACCTTTGGTGTTGTGCTGTGTGGGGGTAGTTCTGTATTGTTTAATGAGATTGCTTCTAGGAATTGGAATAGTTTGCTTCTAGGAATTGGAATACAAGGAAAATCTCCACAGTGCAAGAATGAAGGAGTGTTAAGTCTTTTGACCCTTTTAAAATTCCAGACTAGTAATTCTGCATACTGGTGACTGTGCTGATCTTCAGCTACCTGTTCCTGTATGTTGAGTCCTGCCTGACTTTGGCTTGATGAGATCAGGAGAGTTTCCTGGTGAAAGAGTAGCTTTAGGCTCCAGGAATTCCTCTGTCTCCCCTGACCTTTTTTTTGGACTCTGCTCCAGAAGTGAGATCCTCACCATTGTGGTGACTGCTCTGCCTCCTGTAATAGGGAGTAAATCTTTCCTAGTTTTCCTCTTGGTTATTTCAGTACTCTGCCACTTCAGGGCACTGTTTTCCTTGGAAGCTGGGGAAACTCCAGGTTCCAGGGCTGTCACCTGGGGTAAAGCTCTTTCAGGTTGCTGTCTCAATACCTGCAGAGTTGTGTTCCTGGGGTGCTGAGTGATGAGAGGTTTTTTTTAAGGTTCTTCCTCTTGAAAAAGAGCCTGAGTATAGTTTGGAATCTTTTTTAGTATGTTTATCTGACCCTGGAATCAAATATTACACACTGATGTTGTACAGGGGTAGGGAGAATCCTCATCTCCAAGCTCCAGCTTCTGTAAAGATTTCTGCTGTAAAGCTCATGGCTGTTTGCAGTGGGCATTCCTTAAAGCTGAGCACTCACTGAAAACCTGAGGGATGCTTCCCCATGGAGTAACACACAGATCTTGGGAGTCTGGAGGAGGAGGGGGCAGACAGGAGCTGCCCAGTCTCAGGAGAGGCAGATGTTGGGAAATGCTCCCTCTGCAAAAGGGGCATCTCTGCTGAGGGGCTGTGGGGTTTTGTTGTGTCAATCCAAGCAAATCATCTGCCTGGTTCTGTCAGGTCCCCCAAGAACAGGTCTGAGACCCCACAGAGATGGGCCACGGCTCCAGACCAAAAGGGACTGCCTTAGTTCGGTGAGATTTGTCCTTCACCCTCCTGCTGTCACCAGCTTGTGGAGTGAGCCCTTTTCTGTAATACACAACAAACTGCATCCAGGCCTTTTCCCAGGGAACTGTCCCTCGAGTGCCTCAGCCTGGCTGGTCTCTGATCTCAGACCTGCCAAAGCATCCATCAGCACTGGCAAACTGAAATTCCCTGTTGTCCTGTAAGTTAAGGACCCCTCTGCAGTGTTGGTTGAAAGGCCTGTAGTTACAGCTGCTTATGGGAAGCAGTGGCCTTGTCTTGTTATCTCTTCCCTGACCTTCACACACAGGGGCCCAGTTTTGGTTTGATGGGGTATTTCAGTGTCAGTGTAGCCCAAACCCTTTTTTAACATGATATTCACAGCTGGAGAGGAGTTGTCTGAGTCACACAAGCAGATGTTAACTAAGGTGAAATGCTGGTGTGATGTTGTCTTCCTTGTTGTAATGATGCTGCTGTAGCTCCTTCTGGGACCAAGGAACGAGGTAAAGAAAAGCTGCTGAGACCAGTTACAGTGAGACGGGTCTGGAAGTGCCAGAGCTTCCTCATTCAGCATTAGAGAAGCATTCCTTGGCAGTGAAGTGGTGCCCCTGCCTTGTCAGTGAGTCCCCAGACTCTCTGGTACCATCACGGTGCCCACTTCTGTTGTGTTCAGGTCATTGTGGCCCTTCCCTGGTGGTGTCACTTGGCAGCGCTGACTGAAAGCAGCTCCTGCTGAAGCATCACTCAGATTCTGTCTCCCAGAGTAACTCAGAGCTCCTGTGCTGGCCTTGGCAAGGGAGATAACTGCTGCTGAGCATTTGGTGCCCTTCTCATGTGAATGGGCAGAGAGAGCATCGGAAAAAGTAATTTTTCCCAGAACAGGGCATTCTGCTTCTTGTGCAGTGTCCCCATGTTCAGAGCTGCATGCTGCCAAGCAGATGGGTTTACGTCCCGTCCTCCCTCTCTTACTCTGTCCCAAATGTAATGGCACAGACACCTGCTAACACACATCAAAGTTAGAAAGAAAATTGCACCCAAATGTGCTGTTATTGTGCAGAGTGGGCCCTTGGTCTGCATGACCATGCTCTCCGTCATGAATGCCTTTGTCCCGTGGTTCAGTGTGGGCTGGGGGATCCAGAGGCATTTGCATGATGTGGCAGCTGGTCTTGCTCTTGTTCAGCCTGTATCTGAGAACGTCACACTAACCCCTGGCCAGTGTGGGACCAGCCTCCTGGGAGGGAGCGCCAGCAGAGCCGTGCTGCTCCTGGAATCCGAGAGTGGCATCTGAAAGCAGTGTGGACAACATGGGCTGCAGGCGAGAGAGAGAGAGAGAGAGGGTATTTTTGTAGAGGAACTGGTCAAATGTTCGCATATCTGCACTGTCTTTATTTAGCAGTGTGATGTACCCAGGTGAAGAGTTTCCCAATAAATACTGGTTTTGATGCCTAATGAACGACTACTGTGTCTTTACTTGTGAGCAGTGATGGAGAAGGGGATAATTTGTGTATCCATGGGTATGCTGGAGAAGCAGTGCCTGAGGGATATGATGGGTGTGTAAACATGAACAATTAACCTGGGTAGAGTTTTCCCTGGGTGAGGTTCAGTCACTGCGGGGTGTGTTGGTTGGTGCCTTGCTGTCCCTGGGTACCAACCAGCCTCCTCACCCTCCTTGTTCTTCCTGAAATTCTTACTGTTTAGTTTTCATGTGATTTTCTCCTATCCTCTTGCTAACGAGTCCAATGACACACTTCTAACCTGCCAGTAGTTCTGTGAAGGTAAGAGATCTTCTGTTTTGTCTGTGTGAGTCGTAAGGCAAACCCAGCCTCCTGGTGGGCTCTTGGAGCTGGAGAAGGGCAGGACAGCCTCTCCATGCACTGCCTTGTTATGCTAATGCAGAAACAAGCCAGGTCATTGTAGCTATGATCCTTGATTTGAAGTCTTGGTATGGAGTGTTTAAAAACCATTTGTCTGGCAGTGGTTGAAAAGAATAGCTGCTACTGAAATAGCTGCTACTTAGGATTCCCTAAAAGCTATAGGCTGACCTTCAGTCTTTGAAATGGGCCCGTTATTTTAGCAGGTTTTGGGGCATCCCTAGGTATTTCACAAGCCCCAGTGCAATTCCACGGATCTGTGGGCTGGCTCACAGGAAGAGAGGCTATGCCAAGCAATAGATGTGCTTGGAGAGCAGCAGTGCAGGATGGAATAACAGAACTTGTCTGTCTGCTGGACCTTCCCTCAGGCAGCAGTGTTGGGAAGGGAAACGCTCTCTGATGGTGGCTGTTGTCATGGGTGGGTCAGAGAGAAACCTCGTGGAATGGTGCTGAGGATGCTGTGTGTGCCCATGCGTGTGTCAGACATCTCCCATCCTCTGAGCAGTGGTACCCGAGGTGTCCCTGGGCCGTGTCGCAAACACCTTCCCTGGCATTTTATTTTTATTGATTTGCCCTCCCTCTCCTGCCCATTTTCCATGCATGGTGGTGGTTTCCATCTGAGCAGCGTGACGTTCTTGTGTAATGTACCTTTCATTGTGATCGCTGAACGAAGAGATGGAGCTGGGTCAGTAACACTCTTCTCTTGTGTTTGTAGGTCTGCAGAGGGACCCGGGCCGGTTCCCAGCTGTAGCTCTTGAGCTCTGTAAAGGAGATTCTGGCAGTGATGGACTCGCTTTGTACAAGGGTCAGCCCGAGATGCTGGAGGTGAAAGTGCAGCACAACTCAGAGTCAGAGTACTTGGCCAGAGATGGTCCTTCAAGCAACAGCTCCTTCTACAGCAGTGAAGGAGAGGGGACAGACCATGAGGGAGATATTCTGGATTGCAGTGGGTCCAGGCCTTTACTGATGGATTCGGAAGAGGAGGAGGAGACGTGCAAGTTGTGCCCAGGGTTCCTGCAGCCTGTGCCCAGGGAGAGGCATGAGGCCTCCAAAGAAGATCCCCACTCCCAGGCCAGAGCAGGGGAGATGCTGTTCCCGGCCTTCCAGTCGCACACCGGGGAGGTTTTTAACGAACCGGATGTGTTTGCCACGGCTCCTTTCCGAAGCTCCAGGAAGGTGCCCGATGAAGTGGATGTCTTTACCAAAGCTCCTTTTATCTGCAAGGGCAACGCGGCTCTACGACATCCAGAGGAGGCAGATGTATTTCTGAGAGCCCCTTTCACTAAGAAGAAAAGCATGGAGGAGTTGACTTTCCATAAGGAGCCGTTCACATCACCCGTTTTCCTAAGCCAAGGAGGCGATGGCCGAGCTCACCCGATGTTCCCGTGCCTGGATTCAGCAGCACACGGGTCCGTGGCCTCGGTGAGAGCTCCGTATCCTTCTGCTGGGTTTGCTCAGCCAGGCAATCTCCATCCCTGCTCCGTAAGAGCCATGGAGGCCCAGGAAAATGTCCCTGCTAAAGCAGTGCTGCCGGAGCAGGGCGACATGGCCAGTGAGAGGAGCCATGGCCACGCGCTGCCCCCGGAAGCTGTGCTGGGCTCTATGGCCAACAAGCCTTTCCGTCCGCAATCCCTGTCCAAGTATTCCCGGCACTACGGTCCCGAAGATGGGCCGGGCCTCGAAGCCAAGCCCATAGCTGCTTACAAAGTGGTATCTCAGACCAACAGACAGGCCATAGCAGGGTCTGTCGCTGTTGTCCCACTGTCTTCCAGGACTACGGAGCTGCCCGGTGTGGATCCCTTTACCTCGGCGCCCTTCCCTTCCAAAGCGGCAAAGCAGAAGCCTTAATGTGCCGGGAGCTGGGGGCTGTGCTGCCCGCAGGACCACCTCGTGCAGGACCTCGAACCTCTTAGCTGAACTGAATGACATAGCANTTGCAGTGATACATAGTTGAACCATCTAAGTTATGTTCATCCGAATGCCTGGCTCTCAGGATCCTCGTATCCTTTCCAGTTGCTTCTCACCTTTCTCCTCTCACTGTTTTCCCTCCATTTATTTTTTTTTAGATGCTTTTCTCAAACCAGCAGTATTCCATATTTCTGGTCCTGGGTGGAGAAACGCACTACAAGATGAATTAAAAGGTTTATTAATTACAGAGCGAGTCAAGCGGGACTTGCTAATGCTCTGGAAAAGACATGATTTCACAGGTTTAAGGGTTATTGTGACTTTTGCTATCAGTGATATTCCTGCTGCTCGGCAGCAGTGGCAGCCATGGCTCTGGGTGGGTGATGTGCCCACGGAGCCAGAGCCATGCCGTGATGTCTGGTGCCAGTCTGGGCAGTGCTGGTGAGAGCAGAGCCGTGGTGGCAGTACAGCTTTGCTCCCCCAGGACTGGAACACGTGGCAGTGCTGCTGCCCCGGGGCTGGGGCCGGAGCCAGGGAAGGACTCACAGTGCCTTCATGCTGTGAACGCCAACAAAGCAATCAGGCTGTTGCTGTTGCTGGAAAATCAAATGATCGTGCAAACAATCAGGCAGAGCTTTCACTTTCACACGTGTATTTCCTGTCTGGTCTATGCCAAAGTGTAGGACCTGGAAATCTGCTTATGGTGAAGGAGAGACATGTATTTACAGTATTAAAAGTAGACCTTAAGGGGAGATTTATGATGTAAATAGCTCCATAACTGTCCTGATGTACCTCATGTGGTGTGACTCAGCAGAGGCCACAGCCCCGTTAGACTGGTTTATGCTGGCAGAGAGCTTGACTCAAAGTGAGTTCTGTCTTGCTTTCCTGTTGGTTAAGGATGAACCTAAACAAAATCCATTTGCTCTCCTTCTGAATCTTATCATACTTTACCATCACCCAGAGTCTGCAATCGCTGGGGAGGCCCATTTGAGAGTGAGGACCTGGAGGACCTTTCCTGGGCAAGGTTTCCAGGTTTATCTCAAAAGGGGGTCCAGCTTTTATAAGACCAAATCAGCAAGTCAAAGGGACTTGATGACAATTTTGGTGCAGAAATACTTGGGTCTGATGGCATACTTCCTGACCAGCCAGGACCAGAGCTTGGCCAGAGCTTAGGCCTTGACTGGGAGGGTTTCCCTAAAATATCTTAAAAACATTATTCATAGTAAATAGTAACATGAACAACCTACAATCAACCAAAGGAATGTACATGAACAACATCAGATAATTATCTTACAGCTCAGTCCCTTTATAAAAACTCCATGTATTAACATTGTGTTATAAACAACATATTCAGAATCACCAATCATACCGTTTCTTGTGTAAAAATCTTTAAAGTGACAGCCTGAACCCCACAAACCAGTCACTAAACAAGCTCCATTCATCTTGTTCCTTCAGTTTCCCAACAAGCTGATGATGAAGCCGGAGTAACCACGGCTGGTCGGACCACCCTTGCAGGTACCAATCGTGGACTGGAATCTGTGGGAACACAAGCATATCCTCACCCCCAGGTTATTAACAGAAAGGGGCCTTCCCATTTTCCACTTTCAAGATTCTTAACAAATACTTGAGCTTTTCGTAAGTGAGTTTGCGATCCACTAAAATGGTGTTGGACTGGGGTTAGGTCATTCTGAACGTGATTCAAAAAATTAAGAACATATAAGGCATTTTGCAGTCTTTCGTGGGGGGTATATGCCATCCCTACACTCCCCCTTTTTTATTTTAACAACATGGACTTAAGAGTACTATGGGCCCGTTCAAGTGCAAGGAGTTTCTCTCCTCTGCCCCTCCCCATTTCTTCCTCATCTGTTACCTGTCAGATCTTCCTCCTTCTCCTCATCCTCATCATCGTCCTTTATGTTGGCCTCAGATTTATCTGAGGATTCGTGGAGCAGAACATATTCCCTGCTGCTGAACCCAAACCTAAGCACATCCTTCTCCTTCAGTTCGTAGTAGCGCTGGGGCTC
>VWZT01009954.1:0-87958 GCA_013397055.1 Pachycephala philippinensis
AGAGGAGAGGAGAGGAGAGATCACTTGCCATGTTACGTTGGAAAACAAAAAGAGATGCAAGTTTACAGGTTGGAAAAGCATATTTTGGAAAGAAAAGGCTCAGAAAATACAAATATAAATTCATATGGCATTCAGCGATTGGTGCTCTGAAACGCTTTCATTCCTCAATGCAGTAAAACGTAATATTTGCTGAAATCCTTATGTAGAAAAGTATAAGCACACACAAATAACTATTTTCTTAAATTCTTCACCAAAAGAAGCAGAATGCTGAGCTGACCCTGGCGAGTATGATTTTACTATGCACTGAACTTACCCAGTTTCCTCTGATGCCTGTAGAACTGATGTTTGACACCTCACAAGAAACCTTGAAGAATGAGGGCCCACTGAGCAGAGCTTCCTGGAAAGCTAACAGGATAGCAGAAAGAGAGCAAATTCTGGATTCAAGTTCAAATTCCAGCTCTCTCTTTCCTGTGCATACAGAGTTTTCTTTGGGCAGACCTGCCCTACTCACATGATAAACACACACCAGTCAAGAAGGCATCCTTACCCAGGGCTGTCAAATTACCCTTGGTGCGAGCCAACTTCCAACATCCTCAGCCGGCTGAACACTGCAAGACACCTTCTCTTTGGGGAGCTTTCAAACTTCCAAAGCTGATTTTACAGGTGAACAGAGACAAGGATCCTACCATTTAGTCTTTGCTGTGGCAGGCTGAGTCCATAAGCAGTTTGGAAACATGGGCCACAGCAACCTGCTTTGCTCCAGAGGCCATCATGCTGATGTGTGCCAGCAGTGAGATGCAGACCCTGCTTGTGGCTGTCTTCTCCAGGTAGCTGCAATTGTCACAGCTGTTTCCCAGCTGCGAGTGAGAAAAACAACCAGCTACCAGATGCTTTACAACTGCAACAAGTTGGCTTTATATTTCTTTCTTTGTTAATGTATTTTTTCAGTGATGCCTGTTTTCTTGCAATCTTACTACCAATTTTTGTGAGGCCAGGTTTCCCATATCATATATCTCAGCTTACATTTTAAGGAACAGGAATTGTCTATTATATGCAAAAAGTAATTAATGTGAGACAAATCTAGTGTTGGAGAACAGAAAGTGAATAAAAACCCTGAAACCTTTCATGTTAAAATATCACTGTTTTTTAAGGAAACCTGATAATTCTGGGGGGTGTCTAGATGAAAGCTTTAAATGCTTGGAGCTAGCAGTACTGATTTATAGTGCCATTTCACATGCTATGAACTCTTCTAAAATATGTGGCTTTACCTCCTTAGCACAAACTATCCATGTCAATAGTCACAGGCCACTTTGCGTGTGTTAAGTAATAACAACACTAAACATCCACAACTGCAGAAATCCGGATATGCTTGATCTCACACATTTCAGCAACTAAAATGAAGTTGGAGGAGGCTTTACTGGCCCAGACTTTGCTCAGTGAGCAGCTACTGCTGAAGCCCACAATCCCCAGTAAAGGCCAAAGACTCTGCTGAAGTTCTGTATCCTTCAGGATGAGGCTCTGCACTACTTTCTAGCTCCTGCTACTAGACCTGTCTGCCAGCTTTGCTTTGTCACCTCAGAAGGCAAGGGTTTCTCTCAGAGCTCACAGCCTGTGCTGCTGCTGAGCATACCAGCTGCTGCCAGTGCAGGCGGGCACAGTAAGTGCCCAGTGCAGCTCTGGTGCTAGGACAGCTTCAGCACTGGAAAGGGCTCAGCTGTGTGACCCCTGGGCTGACAAGCACAGGCAGCAGTGGCACCTGGCAGTGAAGCTGCATATGCCTTCGCTGATGTTCCCAGCAGCAACAGCATTCAATCTCAGCAGGAGCCTTTCTGCTACATAATCAAGTGCTAAAATGTCAGTGTCCTTCATGCACAGTGGCAGATCCAGCACCAGCCAGGGCAGTGTAATTCTGTGCTGGTTTACAGGGAAGGCCAGCCACTCTCCATTGAGACTGATTCCTCCAACTCCACACCAAGGCAAAGAATGGGCAGAAAGAGGTTATTGTTCTTGTCACTCTTTCTTCTTTTGCAGGTGTTGGGGGTCCCAACTGAAGACACCTGGCCAGGACTTTCCAAGCTCCCCAACTATAACCCAGGTAGGATTTAACTCATGAGAAGGTCAGCTTTTTCTCTGAGGCACTAGCCACTCAATTGTTGGGTCAGTAATTCTTATTATGAAAAATCATGTGCTCTAAATCCCTTGAGTTACTTAATGGCAGTGGTGTTGTAGTACCTCCAACAACAGTGGGATTGGTTTAGTGTACAAACAAAGGTACATATGGGCCAGGTTGCCTCACGGAGTGCTGGTGTGTGTAATTCTAATGGAAGATTTCATTGCTTCAAGTTTCACAGTGTATTTAGTCTCCACTCCTCAGTGGAGTGGAGCAAAGGACCAGTGTCTCCTGGTTTAGACTGAAAAAGCTGTCAGGCACCTGGAGATGTAGTTTATCTGAACTCTCCTTATTTTTATGGAGATTGGTTTGGGGACCTTTAAACCTCAGCTTTAAAGGTCACCGTCCCTGATTTTGATGTGGGCAAGGTGAGAAATCCGTGTGATTTACAAAGCTGGATTCTTTTATTTCCACATGGGCTGGTAGAGAAGTCTGTGTCCTGGACTTCAAAGGGCCAGTTGTCTCTTATTTTGATGTGGGCAGGTTGAGAAGTATCCTTTGAAAAGCCAGCTCAGTCACTCTCCCTCTCCCTCTCTCTCTCTCCCTTTCTCTCTTTCTCTTTTTGTTTAATGTTTTCTCCTGGGAAAATATATTCAAGTGTCAGTGAGGGGGAAGTGATGAGCACTGATTCTCAGCCTCTCAGCAGGATCATTCTGTAAGAGAAATATAAAAGTGAAATATTAAAAACCCTAGAATGTGAAATTCGCCCATCTACAATCTAGCCATTCTCTCTCACTTGTGCCAGAGGAGAGTGATGGGGGGAGCCTGTCTATCTGGAAGGGGAAATAAAGAACGGGGGAGAGGAGGAGGGAGAAGACGTGCTTTGAGCAAGAGGTTTACAGGTTTAGTAGAGCATAGTAACATCTTTTCAAAGAAGTGGGTGTTGCTCTGTGACCCAGTCCAAGATGCCCCTCCTTTGATTCTGGTGCATGAACACTAAACAGCCCCCATTTTCACATGGTAGCCGAGATTGGCTGAACAATAACCTGGTCTCACAGTCGAAAGGACTGGAATCTTTCACACAATTAGCTGAGACACATTAATCAAACCAGCGTGAAATGGGAATGTGTCGCTGTCCACAGCAAGTTTAATTTGGATAGCAAGCAAGCACAGAGCAGACAGCTGGAGGAAGCATTTTCTTCTCTAAGTTGTACAAGGCTTGGCTGGGTAGTCTACAAGTTGAGAAGAGTAGTCTGGGAGATAAAGAAATGCTCATGTGTGGGAGGAACTAATCACAAAGGATTTTTTTATGCCAGTCATCTGCTAATACAAGGCCTCAAATATACAAACTCTGATCAATGATGATTAGGTATTCTGATGCTATGTAGAGGGACAATCTAAAAGTGCAAGCATAAAGGCTATGCTAGCAAAGAAACTTGCACAGACAACAGAGAATGTGAGTGCCTAGAACTGCTCTGAGTAGTAACTCCCTCAGCTCTGTTTTGTCTCACTAGCAGTGCTGTCCTCTGCTGCTGTGGAGGGTGCCAGTGGCAGGGCCAGGAACGAGAGGACAGGCACCTGGGCAGCATGGCAGTAGCTCCAGTGAAGTCGAGTCATCATAAGCAGTTTTCAAGTCTGACTTGCTTTCAGACTTGATAGAAAGTTTCCCATATGGACTCCAGAGGGGCAGAATTGACCTGTGCTGTGCTGTGATACTGGGATGCTGGTGCCTTTTGTGGCTGGACCAGGCAGAAATGCAGGACTCGGAGGACACTGTTCTGTTGGAGCATCCCACCAAGCTGGCAAACACATGGAAGAGGGGTGCTATGTCAATGTTTAGGGCAATAGCTGTGTTAATTGGAGAGGCAATATCCCTTCCTGAGAGCCTAAGGGGCTGCGAGCTGTTCCAGCCACATACTGGAACCAAGCACTTGGCTCACACCTGGATTAAGCAAACCAGAAGAAGGCTAGTCTAAAGTTGGACTATTTGCCCTACTCATGAACTAAATCGATTCACTTTTTGATGGGACTGCTGGTAAGAGGACAAATTCATCTCTTTTTTGAAAGCTATTTGCCATTTATATGCTTCTGGGCACTTCCCCCTCTCTTCCCTGAAGCACAAATGCTGTTTCTCCCCCAGGACATGCTCAATCCGAATACTATCTGTGGAGTCCACCTGAGAAAACCTTCTCTCCTGAGGTTATTCCCAGAGCATTTGTGCGAATCTGGGTGCCTGGGTTGGTTCAGATAAGCAAACAAACTTTGGAGTTCTTCCCCAAATCTGAAGGTTTGAATTCTTTTAGCTAGTCCTATTGATGTTCACACTGAGCACAGGCAGCAAACAAACAAACAGGTTCCTGCCTGAGGCAAGGAACGAACATGGGCAAAACAAAGCACTGAGGTGTGATCCTATTCTCATTGAAGTTGATGGCAAAACTCCCACTGGATTCAGCAGCGTGGGCTCAGCCCCAGACTGAGATTGTTACTGGAAGGGTTCCTGGGCCAGGTGGGTTAGTAGGAACCTTTGAAATGAAAGCTGGAAACCTTTAGATGTTTTCCTGTCACTGCTGTGGGCTTGAGCACATCCTGCTGCTGTCTGAAGAGGATACAGCATGGGCTGTGGGGTCTGTGAGTCAGGCATACACAGGGCAGCTGGAGGAAAAGCAACTCTCCTGCCTCCTCTATGGGCAATTGGCAAGGGATGAAATGTGCAAAGGAGTTTTTGACTACCCTATGCCCCTGTGTCTTCTTGCACAAAGAAGTTCAGGAACAGCCTCATGCCCATTCCCTACAGTTTGCCAAAGTCTCAACCTGACTCCAGGTGAATGGAAGGAACGGGTGAGTAACTTGTTTGTGCCTTGTGATCTCACCTCCTCTCTGCAGGAGAGACACTTGGGGTGGGAAATTATGTACAGTCATAGGGCCTGCAAGCAGGTTTGAGAGCCATTCCCTGGAGCACATGAAGGATTGGGAGAGCTCCTGCCCCACATCTCAGCACACTTGCTGGCTGTCTCCCTGGCTCCCCGGGCTTACCAGCCCTACCCATAGTGACAAGGCTTTGCCCTGTGTTTGTTCATTTGTTCTGTTCCCCTCATTTTGCTTCCCCTGAAAGAGGCAGTTGTAGCTCTGTTAACACTATTTTTGAAAGCTCTCATGCTGTGTGAGCTCAAATCCTTGCATTAATCTACTGCTGTGTTCATTTCACTGAGCTGAAAAGCAGTGAGTTTAAATCCCCTCTAAACACCATTGGTGACACCAGAAGGCCAGTGTTTTGATCCAGCCCCATTAATGGTTACAAGTTTGAATCTAGACAGCGGGGGTCAAGGGCAGGAAAGGATTAGGAATCACAGCCCATGACATTAAGCTAGTGCTTTTGCCAAACTGGGAATACTGGAGTGCCCCATGTACCAAGTTAGTTTTTGTTTGTTTTTTCTGACATTTGGATTCCAAAGAGTGGAGAACAGTGCATATCGATGTATAACATGATGAACTCGCTGGAGTGAGCTTTACTCCTTGATTTATTGCACAGGCTGACTGATGAACTTGCCTATGTCAGGGAATATCACCTCACAGAGCAGATACAGTTTTCACACAAGGCCTTTTCAGATGCAGCAATGACTTTCAAATAAAGCCTAGTTTTTCACGTATCTGCAGGCTTTGGTATGCTGAATGAGATTTAGAAGCTTTCCAGAGTCAACTTGTGCTCCCAGGTATGGATTTTTCAGTCCGTTGCTTTTCCAAAGTGTCACCAGCAGATGGAGGCAACAAGCAGCAGGCCCTGAAACGCAAACTTCCCAGGACGTTTGTGAAAATGCAGATGAAGTCTGCATTTCGAGTGCTTTTTTTTTTTTTTTTNTTAAATCTCACTTTTTATGCTGATGTTTCATTTAACAAATGGGATGGTCGAAAACTGAATTCTAAAACGATAAAATTTTTATTGTCATAATAAACTGCATGTGGCTTTGATCTCAAAGAGACGAGCAGCACTGTAACTAATGCATGCTGGCCAGGGTGTAGGGAAACTTCCCATCTGTGTGGCAATGGGCACAGCCTGCAGTTTCCAGCCTGCCACACAGACAGAGCTCTGCTCCTGTCCTGCAGCCACAGAGATTTCACTAATGAGAGAAATTTTCTCTGTGAGACTGCAACTCCACTGCCTTCATCCAGCAGCACTTGGCATCCTCTTTCTCTCTCTTCATCAATTAGGAAAGTTTAACTTTTGTCCTCTGGCTTGCTTGCCTCATTATCAGTTCATTAGCCACTTCCACCTGGGTTTTCAAATAGGAAGGTATTTCCTCATTAGCACACTCTGCCTTGCATAAGGATAGAAAATAACAAACCTAAGTGCTACCTTTCAGATCTACTCATATTGTTAAAAAAGCCAATCAGCCCTACACAATCCCATCATTTTATGTCTAGATCATCATTGTGAGATAATTAAATCAGTAGTTCATCCACTTTTTGGAATGATCTAAATATTCTTTATCTCTTACCTTTATGGAGTAGCTGTTTACAGTGTTTTACAATTTTAGATTGGTCTTAATCTTACAGTAGGGATAATATTTACTGCTCTGTTTTTACCCTGCTCAACACAATGGGGCCTCGGCATTCTCTAAGGATTTGTCTATATGGGGTCAGTCAGGAGATTAATCTGAACTGATTTAAAGTGCATTAGTTAACTGCATTAAATCCTTGAGCAGAGACACACAGTTTTCTTACCCATATCTTCCATTTATAATCAAAGCTCTGTGTACTCAGAGTGGCAAATTTGGCAGTCCTCACTAAAGCTGAATTCTTCACTGAGAGATGTGTTTGGACAGGGACAGGAGCAGTTGGCTCACTGGCTCTTACACTATCCCTTGCAGATAATTATTAATCTCCAGGTTACATAAAAGATAAATTTAAGTCAAAAGGCTTCCTCAAGACAGCAAACACTATAATTCAGGTATTCCTCCCAGTTCCCAGTAAGCAAGCTGATATTCCTATTTCTAATATAAAGAAAATCCTATTTCCTCTTTGGAATGTTAATCATGAAAATGCACTCCACAAAAACAAAGTGACATTTCACTTAGGTATCATTGAAACATTTTGCCCTGCTGTTACCGACTGAACAGGCATTTTTAAAATTCGGTGTCAAACTCATTAAAGAATATTAATGTTCAAAGATTTCAGTAGAGTTAAAGTACAATACTTAAGTAATCTTGCCATTTTTACTAAATATTTAATGAAATTGATATATTGTCATAGAATGTTTTCATCTCACAAATCAATTTTTTCTGACAGAAAGTTACAGCATCTGAAAGTTTTTGGCCAGCTCTGTGAAGAGGCAAAAATTTCTACCTCACACAGAAAAATTTTTTGCCTTTCCAAACCATTTTAAAAGTGTTTTTTCTTCTATTCTGTCTGGAAACTTTACATCTCTACTCAATATGGACAATTTACTTCTACACTTTTAGTACAGTCAAAGGGGCAAAAAGAAGGAAAAATGATCCAGTGAAAATGTTACTAGTGATCCAAGAGGAATGTTCTGCCAATCTTGGTGACTTATTTGGGAAGGGAGTATTCAAGATGCTAATATTTAACTTCTATATATTGGTGATATTCCAGTGCTCTAGCACATAAATAGTCATGAATCCCATCCCAAGCTATATTCCCATTTACTGCTCTATAAATTACCTTCGTATTTGGGTGTAGGAGAACAATTTAATTCTGAACTGTTACTTACCCTGTGATAGACAGGTTTCACAACCTGCTTGCCTGGTTTAATGGTGAAAGATTGCTGCTGAAAAGGTCAGGGGCTGGAATTTTGGTCATTGGCACTTTTTCAAGTTGTCTGTGCATCAAGTCAGACGCTGGGTCTGGCACTCTGGAAATGGCCACACAGGCAAAGCAGAGGGGACTCCCACTTTGACTGCAGCAGGCAGCTCCTGGCCCTGAATGAAATGCCTGGTGCTTCCAGGCAGGAAGGGAGGGCAGATGCTCTTGGAGGGTGCAGCACAAAGCCCAACCGAGCTCTGAGTCTGCTGGCAGCACACCAGTGGTGCTTGCCTCCTGGTGGTCTCACTGCTTTGGGAAATGCTTGTCCAGGCTGAGCTGGAAGAGAGGTTGACACCACCCTTCCTGCTCTCCTTTCCATGACTGGAGTGCCACTGTTCATTCTCTGCTGTCAGAAACAGTGCTCAGGAAAATGTAGGAGGGTAGAAATTGCAGCCTTTCTGATGCAAGAAAATCTCACTGTTGATCAGCTCTAAGGGGAAATTTTCCAGGCTTAAGCCATTCATTCATATCTAAGCCTGAGAAAATTCATGCTTTACAATAAAACATTTGAGGAATGTATTCCTCTATATTTACCACAATGTTTAGAAATATGTCCTTGAAAAATAGCAAAAAGAACACAGACTTCACAAAACTGCAAACTCTGCTAAGTTCCAGTCTTGTGATTGAGATCACAATAATGAGTGAGTACAAAGCCTCCATGAGCATGGTTAACTGGACAAACAACAAACTTAGTGAGAGCTGTGGGCAAGAAGAGAGTGGGATCAAAGTGCCTTGTCTCCATCCCCAGTCTTACTGCTGCATCCATGTAGAAAAGCCCCATGTACCCACGGGGCAAAATGTGAAGCTCAGCAGCCCCTTGGAAAGCCAAGACAATTGCTGGGGATTCAGGCCTGCAAACTTCTTTTTGCTTCCTTTGTGTGAAGGCTTTAGGAACTGATACTGCTTTTATTGATGTCAAAGCTAAGACTCACGCTGTAACAGGAGGAGGTCCAAGGCCTATACTCACAGATATATGAAAGGAAAGGGTTACAGAACTGGAACAGCCTTATTAAGATCAATGCAGGTACTCAAGTCCTATAGGAATAATGTATATTTATAAATAATAAGATGATAGATTCTATAGGTCCCTTTGAAATTCTGAGCACTTTTTTTTGTAGGGGCTCAAAGAATGGGCTTTGGCTTGATTTTCATTTAATCTTGTGATTGCATATTATACTTCCTAGAACTGGTTGCTTCCAGGAGACCTCAGAGACTCCGAGTCATCTGTGACAGGTAAGCTACCTATAACAGCAATGTCAAAATCGCCTCTGGGTTTATTTGTTTCTTTATGCAATCATTTAACTTGAAATGAGCTCTTTTGGCAAGCTCAGGAAGAGCAGGGTGGCTCTGTAGTAACAAGCAGATCTAACATCAGTTAAGCAACTGATTTTGAGAGATCGCAGTAAAGGTAGACACATAGTGGGTTTATTATTCTCAGAGGAGTAGTGATTATTCTGAGATAAGCAGTGATTCAATGACTTTGTGTGCAGCTTTTTGTAGGGCACAGTTCAATTGAGAAGGTCGTACTTTCCCAGGCCCTCTTGCCGAGACTGAGGACAGACTTTGCACTGTCCCAATTTTCATTTTTGAAAACAGACTGTAGGAATGTTGCTCAACAGCGGTAAGGAAGACATGCTAGGACAGCATTTTCATGAGACAATGAAATAATCTTGTGATTAGTTAGGAGGGGAAAAATCACATTCTTAGTGGCCAAAAGCTATGAGATCAAGGCCATGGTTACACACGGCTTGACCAGACACACCAGCACTGCTGAATCACTCCCTAGTGTGCTAAGGGAAGGGAGTATTTTTTCAAGCACATACACACACACTCATATATACAGAATGTATATATGTATCAGTGAAAGAAATTTATAATCAGACAAAGTGCCCTAACCTAGCTCCGGGAGTCATTCAAATCAAATCCCCCTAACCTGCTTTTGAGGCACACGACAGGTTTTATAGTTCTGTAGGAAAAGACAAGACAGGATTTGTCCTCAAGATGGTGTACAGGCAGACATCAATAATCAAATATCCTTTGGGGACATAACCACATTTTTCATTGCTGCTGTTTGTTATCTGTTCAGCTGATTGCTTGGGATCCAGCCCTGCTAGGAGGGAAGTGTGCTGCCCTTCAGAGCAGGATTTCCCAGATGCTGCTCTAAATGGCTGAACAAACATGCTAAAGTTTTCAGCAAAGCACAGGTTACTGAAATGCTAGCCCTTGTCACACACAACTTGAGAAACACAGAAAGCTCAATATGTCCCAAACCCTGATAATGCAGGTCCTGTAACAAAAAATCTTCTCTCAGCCTGAACAAAGCACTAAGTATATTCCTTGCAACTGTGCTATATTGCACTTCTGCTTTTTGGCCATAATCCTTTGACAGACCCCATTACAGATCATACAAAGGGGCTGGCCTAGCACCTCTGTGGCAGAGCTCTGGGCTGCGTGTGGGCCAGCTCCTGCTCTGCCTTAGAGTCCTGGTGCTGCCATGGCCAAGTAACCACCTTGGAATGCTCAGCTCAGGAGAAGGAAAGAGCTCTTCATCCAGACTGCTCAGCCATGACTCTCCATGGACAATTAAGAAATCAAAGGGGAGCTCTCCGCAGAGCTTGGCCACCACCAGGAAGCCTGAGCCATGGTGGGAAGCACTGAACTGTGTTGCTGCCCAGAGTGTGAGCCTGCAGCAGCAGGGACTGAGGGGGCAGAAGGTCTCCAGTAAGACCCTGTCATGCAGCTCTACAAGGAGCCTCAGACTGGATGCTTTGGCTCCCTGTCCCTTTCCTGCTCCCCAAGGAAGCAGGGGCTTGAACTGTTTTGCTGGAGGTGAAAATTCAGCAATTATCTACCACAGTGAGGCCAGATACCTTTAGATATTTGTTTCTCAGGGTCTCTTTCTCTCCCTCTATCTTGGTGTTTTTTTCCTCTTCTTTTATATTTTACATTTTATCTCCTCAAAACAAAAATGTCAGCATGTCGAATGTCCTGTATAGGGAGGGGGAGTGCAGGAGCAGGGGGATCCCAGCCCCTGATGTCACTTGGAGGGGAAGCACTGCTGGGGGCCAAGGGAAGAAGCACAACAGGCCATGCTCTGAAGCTGAAACGTGATCACAACAAACAAACAAAGTAAAAGCTGTAAAACTAAATGACTATTTTTATTTGTTTCCTTGTTGGTTTGTTTTCACTCTTCCACTTCCTTGTCCCCAGCTGTGTGCTCCTCTAGAGAGCAGCCACTTGGCATTGGTATTTGCTGGGCATGGAGCATATGTGTATTACATCTATTTTAAGCACTCATCCTGAGAAACAGATTCTTCTCTGTGAATCCCCAACACATTTTACAACCAGCTGCTCTACCGGTACTGGGGCAGGAGAAGAGGAAATGGTATTTTCTTTAGGTTTATTAGGTTTGACCTCTAGCCTTCTCAGTGGGCCAGTCATATTATTTTCTACATTTGGATTGTCACTGTAAACTGGTACCACCAAACTCTGATATTACAGTTACAACATGTAAAATAGTCTCCTCAGCATCATTTCCCCTTTCACTTACAACCTTCTTTTTACAAAACAGAAACTTGTTTTCAAAATTTGTCTGTAAACATGAGTTTGAGCTGAAATCCTGGATGCATATACTCCAACATAGTCAAACTCAGATGGAAAAGCAAATGTCCTGAAAAGCTGTATAGCTGGGGCAGGTTTATCCAGCTCCTCTGTGTCCCTCCACTATCTTTGCCTCAAGCCAAGAAGGGCTGGGTCATGTTCTGGTTCCAGCTTTCTGGCTCGTCCTCATCTCCTGTACTATTTTTTTCTTCTGTTTTCCTAGGATGAGCAGGGTGCCAGCAGCAGAGAATTTGGCCTCCAGGATGCTCACAGCCTTTCCTGGAGGCCGAATCTCTGCAGAAGATGCGCTTCTTCATGGCTTCTTCAGCCCTCTGCCTCCTCAGCTCTATCAGGTTCCTGCTGGTAAGTTAACTCTCAATTTCATCTCACCAAGAAAGAGCTGCTGCACGTGCAATTTACTATGAGTTTCCTCTCTATTTTGAAAATCTCTGCCATTCACCTGGATGTCTCTCTTTTCTGCCTGCACTCCCTCCCTACTCCTGTATGCTGCAAAGTTTACATCCCATTGCAAATTTGAATACTTGTTTTTCTGTTTTCTTCCACTTGCCCACTGTGTTAATACTAGAAGGGGACCTTGTTGGGCTGCCACCATGGTCCATCTGCAAAGCAGAGGTGTGTATGCTTTGACAGGTCGTTTCTCCCCCGTTCTGTAACTCCAAGGGCCTGGAGATTTCCCCGGCTCACACTGTGTGTTCAGTGTAACTCACCCGCTGGTCCCTCCTGATATCCTGAATTCCCATCTGCTCAGCATGGTGTGCTAGCCCCAATTCCCTTGGACTGCTCCTCCTGCTCCCTTTTGATGTTGAGACAGCTGTTCCTTCTACCCTGTCACACCAGTTCTCCCTCAGTTTTACCTGCTTTATTTTCTTCTTCCTTAGCTCCCTTCTCTTAAGCACATAGCTGCACACACAGGTCTGCCTCTCCTGTCCTGAGCTGACAATAAATACAGGGTCTCTCAAGCTACAGTTCTGCTCCTCACTAGGAAAAGTTCCCTCCTATTGGGTAGCAGGCCAAACGGACCTTGCATTCCCTGTTGCCTCCTGGGCACCCCCTACGCTAGTTAGTTTGGTGGTGTGTTTTAAGGTAGGGGCAATTAAGAAAAAGCCTTCATGGACTGTGTTGTCAAGCTATTGGAAAACCAAATTTCTGGCTACTGCGACACATCCCAAGTGAAGGAGCAGCCAGCTAGCATCTGTCCC
Organism: Pachycephala philippinensis; assembly: GCA_013397055.1. Classification (NCBI taxonomy): domain Eukaryota; kingdom Metazoa; phylum Chordata; class Aves; order Passeriformes; genus Pachycephala; species Pachycephala philippinensis. Next base: position 12,748 of record VWZT01009954.1, read on the forward strand.
AATCCCCCAAACCGCTGCCCTTCAGAAGGTGCTCTGTGTGTGTATGTGCTTGAGTGAGAGACATCTGCATTCCTTTTCTGTTCACCCAGCCACAGAGCACAAATCTACTTTGACACTTTTAGAAAAATGAAAAGATGGAATCTCGCAGGAGCCTGCCTGTGCCGGGGGGGGAGGAGGGGAGCACGCACAGCAGGAGGGAAGTTGACTTTTCTTTATACATATAGGGTTTTTTCCATGCAGAGTTTAAATTATGCCTGATAAAAGGAGTTTCGTGGATGTTTCAGTTCTTTCAAACCCTCCTGGCTTCCTCCCAATTAAATGAGGTTTGTCAAAGCCACAGGGCTCTGCTGCTGCCAGAGAGGCGGACAAGCACTTCCCGCAGTGACATCTCCAATCCCCAAGGGAGAAGATGAAAGTGTCAGTGCTGAGAGAGAGAGAGAGAGAGAGTGTGGAAAAAAACAGGTACAGAGACAGACAGTGTGAGAGAAAGGGAGAGAGTGAGGAGAAATAGAAGGAATGAGAAAACAGATTGGCATAATGTGTCAATCTCTCAGATATGCTGCCAGCGAGAGGACAGATTCATTTCACCTGGGTTTAGGCACCATCCCATATTTATTATCCCCCATATTGCAGCAAGAAGTACCTTGTGGACAGGAAAGTGCATGGCGTTATCATAGCAACCAATGTGTTGAGAACAGAATCAAAGTGCACAGGGCTGAAACAAGTACAGTACGATCATGCAAGACCATATTCATGAGTGACTCATTAAGCCTGTAAAATTTAGGCAATTCTGAATAATTCCCCATGTAGCCATTCCTATTGCCATAATTGTTTAAGACTCTTGCTCTCTTGTGTCACTTTGGCATAACACTATTTTGGAATTTAACTGTATCATTTGAAAATTCTTGTTGCTATGATAACAGTGCAGATTTTAAATATATTCTGTTCCCACTTTGCTCTGGAGGATGCTGGCTATTAGTTGCCATCCTCTGAAGGGGAAAGTTAAAGCAGAAGGGCAAGGAATGATCTGGAGATGAAAGGTGAAAGAAGATGGGGTTGATCCCAAGGTGTGTGAGACAGTAAGAGGGAAACATTTGAAAAAATAAAAGGTTCTTGTAAGAAATTATTCTCTGTTTTTATGAAACAATTTTATCCATAACTGTCCTTTTTATAAGTTGTTATGACAAGCTGGAAGCTAAAGGATGTTTTTCAAAGGTCAGTTCCTGGGAAAAAATAATTGGAGAAATCACTGTTTTGAAGTTAAGTACCCCTCCAAACAGCATGTTTCTGATTACTAGGGGGAATGGTAATGGTTAGAGGCTGGCTGCTGCCCCTGGGAAGGGGGAGAGGGAGCACAGGGCTCTTTACTTCCTGGAGGTCAGCTCCTACAGAGTGGAACAAGTTGCTGTTGCTATGCTCATCTGAGTGCAAAGTGCTAGAAAAAAGGAGTAGTCCATGCTTGAAGGGAGGAAGAAGATTCTCTGTCCTCTGAGTGGACTGGCACAGAGATGGGCCTCTCCTACAGCTGCTCACTCCTGTGTCTCTAGCTCTAGGAGGGGATTACTGAGGCTCGGGTTCAAATCTTGCTCATCATCTTGGTGGCCTTAATTCTACATGTGCCACCAGCACCTCTGGATATAAAAACAGAGAGAGGTGCAGGGGTTTTTTCAGCTTCCCTTCAGTGTGACTTGTAGCCTAAGGGGTGGCAGTGATGACCTTTTGTAAAACCGGAGCATTTGCTGTCCTTTTTCTGGCCGAAGCCAATCCTGAGACAATTATCTTTGTGCAGTGCAGCCCTGCACTGCAGCAGCTCTGATAAAACTTCAGTCTAACCTTTTGCCACCTGCTAAAGCAGAATGTTTTCTGTCCAATTAATCCCTCCTGGAAGAAAGATGAGATCCTTGAATCAAGAAAGCGTGAGCTGTGCTCTCAACTCAGTGTCAGTCCTGAAGTGCAAAGGGCCTTCTGAGGAGGTATCTCACTCTGTTGTCAGACAGGTCAGACACAGTAACAATTGCAGCTTATTATTCTTAGTTATAGATTTGGTTTATTTTCGCTCTCTTTTGCCCTCTGATGCTTTAGAGCAGGCTTGCAAGCAAGGGAAGGTAAGCAGTGGGATTTGGGGTTATCAACAGTGCACTCCCAAGAAAACACACTGCAAGAAGAGCTCTGGCCAAACCCCCCAGGCACAGGGCCCAGGGAGGCCTGAGCTGGCAGCTCAGATCCTTTCCCCACCGCACCAATGCCCAGTCTCAGTAGAGACCTTTCTCACAGTGCAGGAGACGTTCAGCCCTGGCCATACCCTCGGCACAGCAGTTAGTAAATTCCAGTATGTGCTCCATGAGGAGGATTGTGTGTTGCATGGATGTGATCCTGGCTTTGACTAGGAGGTACTTGCTCTTTTTGGGTACAATTGGTCTCTAATTGTTACCTCCCCCCACAACACAAAACCAGTGCACCAGGTGATGAAGCCACTGTACCATTTCTCCTGAAACAGCCCCCTATGCAGCCTTTCAGAGACAAGGAGGAGGAGGAGGAGGAGGGAGGCTTGATGTTGACAGTCATTTTAATGTCTGCTGTGTCTAAACTAAGACAAAGCAAGTAAGCAAGTGTGGGCAATGAGGAGGTTAAGGCTGCAAGCCATTGCCTACCAAAAATCCCATTACTGATGGGATTAATCAGCACTGGTAAATGTTATCACAGGGGACATATAAAGAAGAGGTGGCTTTCATGACCCCTTGTTTGGGATGGATGATTTCCTTAGGTTCTCCTACACAGCTGAAAGGTTCATACAGTCACTAGGTTTTTTACCACTCTGCTTTGTGACCTCTGTACACAGCAAATAGATATCCTTCACTGCAAGTCAGATACAGACACCTAGACAGTTCCTACCAGGTGTATGAATCTAGCTTATAATGTGTCTTAATACAGGAATAAATCAAAGCTAGTGTTGAGCAGGAAATTCAGCTGCCCCTCCTAAGCCAGAAGCATTCTTATCTGTGAGGTGATAAAACAAACCTTCACTTAACTCAGGAAAACCACCCCTCACTTCACCTGGTGTGATCCCCACAGTGGTGGAAGATCTGCTTGCCTTCATACTGACAGGACATTAAAGTTTTGTTTTCTGTCATTAAGCCACCACCCTAGCAAGGAGCTGTTGCAACATCCCAGCAGATGTTTGCCAAGTGCACAGGACTCTGGACATGTTGCCCTGTTTAAGCTCTTCCCCGCATGCTGTCCTGGGGCAGGCATTGTGCTGGGCGCTCTTCAGGAGCACAGGGCAAAGGGGAAGATGGGAAAAGAAGGAAAATTTCCTTTGCTCACTCCCCAGCTCCTGCTCTTGCAAAAGCAACTGGCGCAAAGTTTGGCCCACATGACTTGTGGAAACAAAGTCCTACAGACATGGATCAAATGCTCTGACTCCCATTGATCTCAGGCCAGAGAATCTCTATAAAGGTCTTATTGTTCAGGGAGACAAACCACTCTTGGGGAGAGTGCTGTTAATACCCTTCATGGAGGCAGACACTATTGCATCAGAGGTTAGCAGATGTTTTTCTGTATTTTGTCTAACTGCAAGTTATATCTGAGGTTTCTTTAACTTCCGTTTTCCCTTTAACACTCTTAAATGCAAATCTGAAAAGATTTAGTTGTCTTGTTTGCTGTGAAAGACATCCAGACTGGAAGTCTCACATAGTCATTTCCCATCCTCAGGTGCACTTCTGACTTCACCCAGTTATGAGCAGAAAAGAGTAAATGGGGATGTAGTGATCAGGTTTCTAAGGCACAAAAGTTAAAGCTAAGTTTGAGATTGTGACAGCAAGCAACTATGAGCATAGGAACTCAATTAGCCTGAAAGACAACTATCTCATTATCTTTCCTAAAATGATATAAATACATAAGAATATAAAAATTTAAAATAAACTCTCTATTGACTGTCTAGATGACTGAATTTCACTGCTCAATTTCTTTAAACACCCACTTTAGTATTTATTTATTCTAAGCGTGAAGCAGCTACGATAATTAGACTGTCAGATTTGGTAAGTTAATGAGGAGTCACTGGAGTGGAAGGTTTTGCATTTGTGAGATTGCTGAAGGAGAGAAGCTCTGTGCTTTCGCTCTATCTCTTTTTTCTTTTTATTTTTTTCCCCTCTGCTGGGTGGGAAGGAGAGAGCTTGGCAGTGCGCAGATCCATTTGAATCCTTTTGATTAGCGGGTTGCATTCCTACCACTGTTCTACCAAATAGTATTTTGCTGGTTGCTCCAAGAAAAGGAAAAAGAAAAAAGAAAAGAAACTGCAGATGAAATTTCTAGAGAAGGGTGTCTAGGTTATAGAAATAATTTTCCAAAAACAATCAGAAGGAATACAGCTGTGAGAAATAGGATCCCCTATTAGTTTATATTGTGGCTAATGTCACAGGAGAGCATTAAGAAAGTAGCACAATGAAGGAAAAGGACAGTTTTGCAGCTTTCTCTTTAACCTGATTTCTCCACAGGACAATCAGTGCTCACAGTTCCAGGAGTGAGACTGCAACCTGAAATCTGTGACCTGTTTGTTTCTTACCGAAAAAGCCATGTCTCAGGAGGTTCAAGCAAGTTTTGGTAGAAATCATGGATGATTGAATAATTCTTTGGTAAGCATGTAGTTGCCATTGTCAGAGCTGCTGCCATGACCCTTAGCACATGAATCCCTTCGTGTATTGAAGGTGGGAAAACAGATCTGATACTCAGGGCTGGATGATCACACATTCCAGGGTGAGAACAAAGTGGGAAATCTCACATTCAGAGAGAAGAGATCAGCAAGCCAACGGCCCCCAATGGATAATGTCCAGTGGTATCATGGGAGGTTTGGGTTTGTTTTGTCATATTGCCAAGTCTCAGACCAGTGCCCTTTCCTCTGATGCCTCCTCAGTCAAAATATTGCTTCATTTCTCCATTGCTTAAACTGACCAAATTGCTTTGTTCTTCTTTGTCCTTGCCTACTGAGTTCACATTTCATAGCTTACTTGTTTTGATTTCACACACATTGGAACCTGGGCCTAGCTAGGCAAAATCTCCTTAGCTTGTAACGTCCTTGGTTTTAATTAATCACTATTTTAATGTCACACCTCAAAATGATGCTTCAGCATCAATATTTTCCATCTCCTTTTTGTTACAGAAGACCAAAAGCTCACTTAAAATCACTGTTATTGAAAGAAATTACCAGAAAATATCCTTTTATTATATCCTGTCTCTTTGTTTACTTTGTGCATTTGTTAGCAGCATGCGTCCTGTCAGTGTCACCGCTGGGTCTGTGCTTGCAGGGCAGACCTGGAAACTGATCCCGAGGCCAAATTAGTTTGACTGTCTTATTGTCTGCCAAGCTAAGAGGCAACCTTAGGATAGCAGGACACACCTCAGCTACCCATCTGTGCTTTCAAATGCACGTAGATGGCGTGTACCTGCTATAGGATCAGGGCCCAGCACTCAGTGCCTGGTCTCACAGCCTCTCTCTATCCCTTCTGCCCTCATCATGTAGACAACAGCAGGCAGAGAGGCCAGCCTTGATCCTTTTAAGAAAGACCTGACATTGCCAGCACTGTGACCAGACTGGGTTTTGGAAGCAGCCTGAATGCCTTCCCTACTCACCTGCTCAGCTGAGTGCAGACAGGACGGCTGTTCCCTCTCTGTGATCAGAGAGGAACTAATCCTGCCAGAAAAGCTGGCTGTCAGTTCCATTAAGGCTCCTGGGACAACTCACTTGAGGAGGGCACTCATGCATCAGTGTTCTTGATTTTGCCCCATTTTAACTGATTTAGAGAGCATTTCACAAATACATCATTTAAAATAGTGAAAACTTGGAACTAGTAGGAGACACTCTTAAACTTTTTTTTATATTAACCTGGCCTCAAAATGATTGTGTCCCTTTTTTTTAGCTGCTTACAAAGCATACTAAACAAGCTTAAATGTCAACTCGAGTTTTCTTCTGCAGTTCATTATAGGAAAACATTCTATATGTGATGGTGTTCATATTATTAATTCTCTTTTTAAAAAAGGCATCTGGATTCAGACATGCAAGTGAAACAGTAATTTTTTTGTCATTTCAATTGGCTACCAATGGAAAGCAGGAGGTTCTGTATGCTTTTTCAAATCTAATGAGAGGTAGATAGGCATCTAAAGCACAACAGCCTCATGCTGGCACATGAGAGAATGGAATTTCCTGGGAACATAATGAAACTGGCCAGCCTTCCTTCATTTGCCAACCTGAGTTAAGTTACAAAAATAGACAAAACCAAAAAACTAAACATACCAGGCTCCATCTTGAATCCATGGGCCCTGAGCAACACAGCAAGGGACAAAACATCATTACAGACTCCTCCTTGTTCTCCTTCTGGTTTCAGGAAAAGATGAGATACTGTCAGTTGTCTATCCCAGGGTGATATATACTCCATGCCAACACTCCACCCATTTTCTACCCTATTCCACCCACCACTTTCCCTCTACCTGCTGAGGAGGAACATATGGATTATTGGAATCTGCTACTGTTCTCATTCTACCTCTCAAAATAAATATTCAGATAACTAATGGTGTGCCTCCTACATGTATGTGATACTGTACCAGCTAAGTGTAGTTGAATCCAGAGGAAGAGAAGAGCCTGTTTTAAATCAGCTTTTAACAAGCAGAGTGACTGAAAGCACCAGCCCTGCAGAATATTTGTAATTGGGATTTATTTTTCTTTTTGATTCAGGACTTAGACCATGGATTTTTACCCTAATAGAATTCCTCTGCAATAGGGGCAGATTTTACCCTCCCTTATACCAAGGACCTTTGAAATAACTCTTTATATTGACAAACTGAAGAAAAATCTTTGAGATTATAAAACAAAGACACAGTTTGAGGGGTGGGGTGTGCGTTTTTAAAAATCACCTTTCAGTAGAAGAGAATGAAATTGTGCAGATGTCCTGCCTTTTGTTTTTCAGAAAGCAATGTCAGAAGGATTGACTTGGCAACGAAGATGTAACAGCACAGTCTGGACACTGGACTTGCAGAATATACTCAGCCATGTGTCTCTTAATAGAGAGCTCCCTGGACCAGAAGATCGATGTACAAACAGGACAGATGGGGACTGACAATTGAAAGAATGTAGAGGCTCATCCAAGGCTTACAGAGACCTGTCATTCCTGGGGTATGCCTACAATCTCCTTCAACAAAAGAGCTCCTGAGGGAAGGAGGGGATTAGTCAAAAGTTGAGTGAAGTCTCCAGGGAAGATGGTTTCTTGGATAGAGTTGTCAACAAAAGGAATTGTTTAAGACTATTTGTTATAATTTCCTAGAGGGAGCTTCTGCCATTACTAACAGGATTACCAGCAGACTGGTTCCACACCAGCAGAGCGTTAGACGTGCATTGCAGTCTGGTTGCTTAGAGCTGAATTCAGGGGTCTTATACAGCATCCCAAATGTGTGCAGGTGTTGATGAGCAGAGGGGAGATGGCAGAGAATTAAGATGCAGCCAAATGCAGTCCATTTTTGGTCCAGCTGTTGCAAAGAGTCCTGGCTCATTAATGAGTTTCCACAGTGTTTTAATCTCCTTGATCTCAAGGCTGCTGACAGACTATGAGAAGAAAAGCTAATCTGGGGTGAGTGCTGATGGGGATACATGGGGAAATCAGAGACCTCTTTCCCAACTGCAGTTACTGTGAAATTTCTCATAGAATTCTTCCTGGAAGAATTGGGAAAGCAAGTAATTTACTGTGTTCAAGTACTAGTCTGCTTGTTTTCAGTTATCTCGGATACTTTTTCTTAGCTCTGGGACATAGAAACCAGTAGCCTTGGTGTAACCTCACAGCACATCTGGGAAGAAAAGGAAGGCAAAGATAAATCACTGAGGTGCAGACATACAAACCTTCTTGAATATTTTTATTCATCTGAGTAGTGTCACTGGCATGAGTGGGAGAACTTCTCTGAGCAAAAATTATGCAGAGCATTGAGGCACTGGAACAAAACCAGTCAAGGAGCTATGGGTGGCAGCCATAAAAACAGCTGAAAGGGGAGCTTTTAGTGTAAGAGAGCTGCATCTCCAGCCCCACTCCAGTCCATCGTTTACCAAACACACACTGCAGATCTGGGCAGGAAGCAGCACAACTGTTTATGGTCCCCTTTGCCCTTGCTACAGACATGATTTCAGGAATGCATAGATTAGCTACATTAAAGAGGACATAGACTATCTGCAGGCACTGCTCAGTTAAGAGGACAAGATATTCCTTATGTTATGTTCCTTAAAATTCTCTGCCTTGATGAAGAGATAAACTATGTCCCAAGTCTTTCTACCTCTGGATTACATGGATTGCATGGACCCTGATCTCCCAAACATCAGCCACTCTCAGTGAGCTGACCTCCCTTTGCAATACTGAACAGAGCAGCTGTAAATGATGCCCAAGCTGGGACTGGGGTGTTCAGCATTCCTTTTGCATTCTTGGAGATGTCTGGACTAAGAGCAGTGAAGAAGCAGGATCTCCATTGCCTGCAGTGGGATGGTTGTGGCTGAATGTCTCCTCCTAATTGAGAGCAACTAAATGCTCAAGATATGTTAAATGAAAGGATTTGTTATGCATGGGCAGTGAGGGATCTAATGATGAGAACTGAGTCACTTTTCCTCATGGTCTATCCAGAGCATCAATGGTAAATTTCTTCTGCCCTGGAGCAGCGGGACAGAATGGCTTTGCTGTTTTACATAGCTGCTACCCCATAATGGCCATGCCATTGCTAAATTTAGCCACATGCTAAATTGCCAAAGAGTCAAATGATACCTTTTAATTCTGAATCTAGAGGGGCAGAAAGCCAGGAAGACCCTGGATATGCTGCAACCCAGCAGTCCTCTGTTCATTGACTCAACATTGTAGGCCCAATGCCTAAAACATGCCAGATCAGAGAGAAACTGACTCCAAACCACTCGTCTCTTCAACTAATGGGAATACTATTTACATCAGGAGTACTGATCTCAGTAGATTTTCCATCCCCTGGCCTGCACAATCTGAGGGGCAACAGCTTTCGGTGAAAATGGCTGTAGTGTTGTAATGAGGCAGAAAGAGTAGGTAACAAGAAACACATCTGAATTCATGTACCAAGTTAATGCCACCTGAAAAGGCAGTTCTGCTTCCCCCATTTCCCTCCCTGCTTCAAGCTTTACAGTGTTTCTCTTTTTCTCCTGGCACCTTTGTAAGCCCTTGAAGAACTGATTTAATTCACTAAACAGATGGAAAACTATGAACTCTTTTGCTGAGTTAGTTTTTCTTTGTTTTGTGATCTGAATCAGATTATGCAGGGAGAAAAGTACCTTACTTCATTCATGGATTAGTGTGGAGCAGGAAAGAAGGAGGTGGAAAAATCCATAAAGTTCATATTCTCTTATCTCCAACCTGCTCACATCTAGTTCCTGTGGGGTGATCATCCCCTGTCACATTTGAATGTCTAATGTTTTGAGATAATAACTGAATGGGTTCTGGCAAGTAAGTGCTCAGTGCTGCTGTCATTTATGTGGGCCCATCTCAAATCCACGTGTTTGCTGTTGAACACCCCACAAAAAATCCCAGACAGTGGCAGAGAGGTGCAGGACTGACCTTTCCTCTTTTTTTTCTACAGAAAATACTTTCTTTTGACAGGGGTAGGATGCTTTGGTAAAGCAGGTGAGAGTTTACAAAGTGCATGTAAATAGAGATCATTGTGCTTAAGGGTTATCAAACTGTTTCTTCTCACTACCTAATAAAAAACCAAAACCAAATCTGAGATTTTTGAGAAATCCTTTAACATCCTCCTTTATGTAAAGAGAATTTAACATCAGACTTAAATATTTGCTTTAAATCATCTTGGAGTAAATGAAATAACTTCTTTCCCAGGCCGGGATTCTGTTTTGTTTCAGCCTGGAGCAAGTTTGCTGGCCAAATTATATATGCCCAAGAAAAGATCCAAGGGCTTTAAAACTTGCAAACCTCTGTCTGTAATGGTGCAAGTGGGCAATGCTCTTTAAAATGTGTGTGGGGGAGGGAAATGCCAGGAAAATCCCCCTCACAAGCCAGGACTGCATTTGGGGAGCCCAGATGAAAGCTCTGATGCGGGTCATGTGACAGGTGTCACTTCAGTAATGATATTGGGGCAGAGATAAAAGTCCTCGCCGGCTGGTCATGTGACATCGCTTCATTACTGGCACAGCAGGTGGTCGGAGAGACTCAATGCCTTTATTTTTTATTATTTTTTAATTTTTTTTATTCTGTGATAATGAGAAAATGTTTAAACTTCCATCCCTGTGTTTAAACACTTCTTCATGCTGACAGCAGCAGGAGATCCCTTGATCAGCTGTCAGATGGGAAAGTGCAATTTTTCTGGAAAGTAAACAGCGTGTTTGCCAGTTGGAAATCATTTTCTGTTTGTTGGGACTGCTAGTCGTGGTGTGATGGAGCCATGTCACAGCATCTGACAACTCGGGAGTGGGGAATAGAAAACAGGCTGAGAAATGGGGTTTAGACTCTGCCTCTGATAACAGGAGCTTGAGATTTTTGACACTTCGTTGTTGTTATTGTGTGGAAAAAAAACCACAACTTACGGGTTGCTATGAAACTTTTAAAGCAGCAGCTCAGTGTCAGTGTGGATGTGTGGGACCTCCTAAAAGAAGCTCGTGCATTTTAATAGAAACTTTCCTAGGAGAAAAGCAAAAAGGACACAAAGGAGCTGAGTAGGTGTGGAGATGTGTGGGGGTGAAGGTGGTCAGATCTCATTCCTGGCTTGCAAGAAGAAACAAAAAAAAAAGTCTTCTTATTAGAAAACTTTACATGGTTCTGATGTCACATAGGCTTGGGTAAGCCACTGGGAGTTCCAGGTAAGAAAAGGAAGGCAAATGTGGTCACAGGGTCATGCAAGAGAGCGCAACCCCACCCTGAGCCTAGCTGAAATCAGAGGTGTTACAGTCTCCTTTGGAAGTACCCTGGAACCCAACTAAGTTAACTTTAAATGCTAACCACATTTTTAAAAATTCTCCTGTTTGGCATATACCTTCTCAAAGTCAATTCCTGTTGAGAAAAAAGAGATACAGATATAATACACATAATTCTAATTAAAATTAGGGTTTGAATGTGCATATGCAGAGCCATACACAACATTTTTCCTAGGCAGACACAGACAACATCTTATACGCAGAATCAACAAATCAACCTGATTTCAACACTGGGAAAGTTAATTACTCAGAGCACGGCTCGAATCACGTAAAAAATATTTGCAGCAATTATGTTACATGAAATCCTTGGTAGCCTCCCAACAAACGCTTTCCTCTGCTGGCCGCACTACAGCATTCTCTTCCTAAAGATCCCCAATAAAAGCTTCCTGCCTGTTACACTTCATGATGTCCTGGCTCATTAAATGTGCAGTTTCGAGGCTGGTAGCTCACCCGCACCCCAAAAGCCCTGGAGCCGCTGTGTTGGCTTCAGCGCCCGGCTGCGGCTCTGCTGAGGCCGCTGGGGCTGGGGGCGGCCGCCCGGCTGCAATCAGGGGCTGGGCCCGACCGGCAGCAAAAACCATCCCAAGCGAAAAGATCAGATCAGAATCTGGCCCGTTGTTAGCAGTCATTAAAAAACATTGCACTTTTAATAGGAGCTTATTCAATTAGCAGACTAACAGACTCCATCAGATAAGCTGGGGATTTCCCTGGGAATCTGAGTCACATACGCTGAAGCTGCTCTGCACTGTATGGTTAACCCTCTCCATGCAGAACCAGCATGAAGAGGCCAAATCCCGGGAAAGGGCTTATTTTTGGGTTTTTAAGGGAGAGGAAGAAGCCCTTCACTGCGCCTCGAAGCCCCCGGAGGTGCCAGTGCCGAGTGAGTCACACACGCTGGAAGGACCCAGGAGGATCATGGCACCAAACTCACTGCTGCAGACAGGAGACTCGCCTGATCTCCGATAAACACGCTGACATTTGGCAGCCTGACAGCTTCACAGTCCCATAAGAGGCTTCCTAATTAGAGCCTGGGTGAGAAATAATCCACAACTTGAAGTTTGTCTCTAGCTTCCTTGCTGTACTTTTTTTCTCCTCCCTTTTTGTGCCTTTTTTCCCTTTTCAGTGTTTCCTCTCACACATTCTCAATACATCCCCTCCCCGCAGGCGGAAGCTGTTTGAAACACCAAGCACGATAAAGGGTCACTTTTGCCTGTCCTCTCAGCTCAGAACAGCTCCCAGCAAAAGCACCCCTCTTACATTCCAGCACCGCCCTTGAAGGAGACGGGGAGATAAGGCAGGGGAAAGGACAGTACATGGTGAAGTTTATAATGAGGCAAAGTAAAACCGGTCTGGAAGAAAACCAAGCCAGTCCCATTCATTCCTAGTCAAACAAGTAGGGCAAAACCAGTGCTCCTGGCAGCAGGAAAATAGGGACTCTGGGGCTCTGGGTCTGGATCCAACCCTGAACTTTGCTTTCCTCTTCAGCAAGTGCACCAAACAGCAAGTCACAGCACCCTGAGCCTTTCAGCTGAAGCCAGGATGTGAACTTAGCATTGCCTTCAAAATGTATAGTACCACGATGCTGCTGTATCATAATAAGACATTCAAGCAGCTGGTCATACAATGAACTATATATTTTTAAAGATAGATACTGTTACACGGCCTGATCTTTTAAAGGTAAATCATATTCTACTCTTTACCTCATCACATATATGTTCTCTGAATAGTTCCAGAATAGTTCCTCAAATGCAATAACCTATGAAATTGAGATTATATCAATATTGGCTAAGACAAGTATGACTCTTTTACCATATTTATCTCCTAGAGGATTATTTGCTGATAGTGGGATTGATTGTTCTCTTTTTAATATTCTGAAGTCTTTTCCAAGATAGTGAGACAAGATAGCAAGGCTCCTAAAATACAAGTCATCGTATACACTGCAACAGCTTGGATACAGATACAAATATCAGAATTCACTTTTATTAGAGGGTAACTCTCCCACACTGTCCTCCTCAGTGAATACCATATTCCCTGGATAGCCACCAGAAACAGGCAGAAACTTGGGATTCTCCATTCTTGCCCATACACTACATCAGAGAGCTCTGTATGTTACCAGTCAGCAGGATTCCAGATGATGACATGGGAAAAATACCTACAGATAGCTGACCATTAGCTGTCTCCAGAGCAAAGAGATTTCATTTGAAATATCCAGTTGAAGCTATTTCCAGGACAAATGTATTTAATGCTGAGATACACTGGAAGAGCTCCATCTAACATCACTAAAGTTCAAAATGAGTCTTACCCAGAGGACTGTGGGTTCTTGGGGAGTCCCTTTCCTTGAAGTTTCACTTTGGGGGCTTGATTATGATTGCTGATGCCCAAGTGCTTCATGTGTTGCAGATGTCGATGTATGGTGCAGCTGTGAGAAAAGAACTGTGGTCCTACACCTCCGTGCTGGGGAGAACCACCCTGCACTGGGACCAAAAAGGACCGTATCATCATCCTCACCTGTAATGTCTGTACTGCTGCAATGCTGAGGCTGAGAAAATTGTTTATCAAAATGGTATTTCCAACAAACAGATGTTTGTGAAATACGGAGAGATACCTTCTGAGGATCTAATATTAATAAATTCTCTGAATAGATTGTAGCTGGTGTGTTTTCTACCATCCCTCCCTATAAACTGAAGGATGGATTAGTACACACTATTTATAGATCCCAGCCCACCCACTTGCTTGGAACACGCCTGAAGCTGTGGGAGATGTAGCTGCATTCACAGCCAAACATCATCTCCAGGGTCCACATGGCATCATGGCAAAATTCTGCCTTTCAGCATAGTAGAAACCATGGAAAACATTAGATGTTGTACTGGACCTAAAATATCTGGCTCCATTCCTGCCGTGGTATTTTTTGCATGACAAATGAGTATAGACATGAAGAGGGAAGAGAGCATAGAAAATGAGAAAGCTCTCCAGGAGGACTGAGCGGGGAGGAGATGAGGCAGAGCTGTCCCTGAGTGACTTGTTCCTTGGGTACCTGTATTTCCTTGTGGCTGCAAAGCGGGCCCAGAGGTCAAAAGAGCAGCACTGTACACACACATGCCTGTTTGATATGAACCATTTTAAAATTCAGGAGAATCAGATACCAAGAGCAGGTGTAATAGCAGAGGAGAAAAGAAAATCTGTGATTCTTTCCAATTAAACTTCATATTTCCTGGGTTTAGAATTTCAGTCATTTAAATCTATTTTAGACTAAGTCTTAGAAATAGAAGTTGGCAGCCTGGAGGAATTAATTTTTTTATTATTTTATTTTAAGAGATTAACTCAAGTTGATAGATTTAGAGCATTTTTTAAGTTTGTTGGTTTCAGATGTTTAAAAAGAAATTTAAAATAAACAAACAAATTCCAGTAGAAAATTTGGCAAGGGCTGAATCCTTTGGGCAAAATTTTCCCAGGAGAAACATGGATCTCTGATAAGCAACAGAGGAGATGCTGTATTTCACAGCTGCAATGCAGATCTGAGGCCTCTCCAGAGACTCCCACATGCTAAACAGGGATTTCTTTAGTTTAAATGCCAGATCCACTTTGGTCCCAGTGAAACTCCAGAGGGGCACTATCTAGAAAAACGGGGCATGTTTAATCCACTTTATCATTAATGCAAAAAATAGTCTCAATATTTGTGAAAATCAAAACCATGTGTTATGAAAGGTCCTTCATATCTTGAGTGGATTATGTTGTACTTGCCAGCTTTGGCTGGGCACCTGGGCCATAGTTTGTCTGTTTGCAATGTCTCTGTGACAGGGGTCTGTAATGAAGGAAGCATGAGCTACACTGCTGGCCTGACTGGGCACTTCCCGGAAGGATGTGCTGGAAAATTTACTTTGGTGACTAAGGCTGGAAGTGCCACAGGGGCCAAAGGAAAATAACAGCTCTTAGCAATGCAGTCTCACTTTGGCTTCACCCTTCTCATCAGCAATGGTTGTTGCATTTTCTTTGCAGAATTTTCTCTGCGAATTAAATCTGGGCCATTTGACATTTTGTCTGGATTTAAAACAAAAAGGCTGAAAAAATTTATGTCTCTGAACAGGGCTCTTGGGTTTATCACCATGTGACAGTTCTGCCAAGGTCAGCTATCCCCATGATGATGTCTGAGAACAATTCTTGTGAGCTAAACACGATGCTGTTGCACAGGTCACCATGCTGATACTGGCGAGCTGAGGGCTGAGCTGCAGGACCTGCATCCTGCAGTTGGTGAAAAGCCCCGAGATAAACCACACCATGCTTCAATGGGTAAATGCTGAAGGCTTCTCACCTGATTAGATGTCTCTTTTATACACAACCCCCTCAGAAGCCATTCGGTTGGACACAGATCTGGAAGATTCAATGACATTGAAAGAAGACAATCTGCAAGAGACCTGGGAGCAGGGATACTGACCATCTGTGCAAAAAGAGATGAAAGACAATTGGAGACAGCTGTGAGCCCCAAGCTTGGGACCATGTTGGAGGCTCCTGCAAGCAGAATGATGAGACTGTCTTGGGGGCTCAGTGAGGAGGCAGCCTGAGAATGTCTTTGAAGGTGGCAGAGAGAAAGCCAGGAAAGCAGCTGCCCTGCTGGCAGAGGAGGAACCTTTATCAGTTGGACATGAGCAATGAAGGCAGACAGGTTGCTAGCCATCACTGTGTCTGCAGGGAGCTGCCTGTATGTGCCCAGGCTGCATCACAGTCTCTGCCAGGGCAGGTTTGCTCGATTTAATACACGTGAGGAAAAAACGGCGGCCTGAGTGGGAAGCAGTGAGGGTTGGACACTTCACATCAGACAGCGCCTGAGGCAACTGCAGAGAAGATGACCCTGAAGGGGCTGCCCTGGGGCCATGGCCTTGGGGGGAAACAGCCCCTGAATTTGACCCCATCTTTTTCTGCCCTTTCATACAGGCACTGCTATGACAAGTTCCCTTCAGTTTGCACAGGAAGAACATAGCCTCATCCCGTCTTACGGATTTCCAGCCACCTCCCCTGTGGCTCCAGATAAAGTTTTGGAGGGAAGTGAATCAGAGAAACTTCCCTAGTCATGAGTGTCTCTGGGCAATGCTCACTTTTGAAGGGGTGCAGAACTTCTGCAAAGCTGCACATCTTTCAGAAGGAAAAGCCATATCATCCCCTTTGGTTGAACATCCTGCTTCCTTCAGACAGATCATCCAGCTGACACTGAAAGGCAGCCTTGGGCAGCTTTTTGAACCCACCCAGCAGGATCACCGCATTTACCAAGCCTCCAAAGCGCTTTCAAGGGTCTGAAGATACCTTCCATTGCTAGTATGATTACTCTAATGAGATTAGGAGCAAGCTGTTTCTTCTAAACAATGGTGCTATCTCATTCTAACCCATTTAGATTATAATCTGCTCTTCCAGATATTAATATTTTCATATTAATGTAGATCCTTTTATCCCTGTAGCTTAGCACTGGGTTCTGATTTATTAAATAGCTGGCTCCCTCTGGACTAGAGGAGCGGGATGCTGCGTTGTGATGAGCTTAATAACTCACTGCTCCCTATTAGTAAATCACAGACTAGGGCTTCAAATTTGTGGAGAGAATTGGGTTGACTTTCCCTCAGCCCTCGAAGCATCTTAGTCCTGTAGTGCAAAACTACCTACTAACAATCTTTCTTAAATGAGCCAAGTGCTCTAATACGGGTTCAGCCCACTCAACTGAACTTCTAACAGCAATTTGGGGAGCGAGGGCAAGGGCACAGTTAACAGATTTCACTGACTTTTCTCATCAAACGGTGCCAGGGCACCTTTCTGGAGGCACTAGCAATATAGCATCCAGCAGAATTCGTGTATTTATTATTTTAGAAGAGCTCATGTTTTTTTAATATCTCCAGGTTTGAAGCAAAGGTTGAAAGTAAGGGCAGCCTATTTGCATTGTGAATAAAGTTATCTGCCTCCTCCACCCCTACCCCTGCATCACCGACTGGAATATGCAGAAATAAATGCCTTCTAATGATCCCTGGGGGGCTGAAGCTTTGATATGGATCTTGCCCGGGGTATAGTGGTTGGGAGAAGTTCTGCTAGACTGAAACCCACATGGCGTGGGGGAGTAGGCAGTCTTCCTCTGAGTGCGAGAGAAGGAAATTGGATTATCTTGCTAGCAGTTGGTGTTTTTCTGTCTGCAAGAACTTACAGATGAGAGGCCCCAGCTGGGAAGTTAAATTCAGCCCTCTGCAGACAGCAATGTGTGTTTTCCTCATCTAAATAAAAGAGATGATCCTGTCCAAGTTCTGGAAACATTTTTTCATGCTTTGACTGCGTGTAGGGCAGGTGGGTAGAGAAGCAAAATTGCAGGATTTGAATTTCAGTTTGGTGGCTGCTGAAAATGTTGAGTATGTGTGGCTATGTGTTTGTAAACAGAGATTACTCTTTGGATGTGACATCTGGCTTTCAAGGAGCTCCCACAGTAGGCAGAATCACAGGAGTGCACACTTCAGTTCCCTCAGACAAATCTATTGTAGGACACTATTTTGCAGTTTACAGCACACTGAATAAGCTCAAAAACCCCAAATGCAGCTGAAGCCCCTTAATAGAGAAAACCTGTTTAAATGGGCTGCTTTCTGGGAACAAATTGTTGAATAAAAAGAACACCCTGGCAATGGGAAAGTTTTCTGCGTTGCCAAGAGGTTCCATAAAAAGACTATTTTATAGCATTAACCCATTCCCCATAGAAGCCAGAGCATACCGCAGAGGATCACATGCTGCCTGGGAAGCAGCAGCACAGAGAGATGAAATACAGCAGCCAGAAAGGGCTCACAGCCCTGTGCTTCCTCCCCGGGCAGCGGCTGGGGTGGGGTGGTGCCATGAGGATTCCACCTACGGTGCCAGACCAAGCAGCTCTTCCCCTGGGGTGTAGACACAGCACCTTCCTAACAGAGGGCAATACCAGGAGTGTTGAGCAAGCTCCCAGGCACACAGGATGTGCCAAGGAAGGAGCAGAGGGAAATACCAGGGTTTTTTCCTCCCAGAGAAGGACAGAGAAGAAAGGATTTTGCAAGAAAGTTATTATAGACAGAAGGAACCAAGACATAAACTGCTGGTTTTTTTCAGTATCAGGATGCCACACCAGTAAGTTTCATACGGTGCCAGCATCCTTATGCATCAACTGCAAAGTCCCAGTAGCAGCATTTTGGGATGATTTGCACTGATTACTCGAGAATTTCTGAAGGGTTTTTGAGAGAAGCATTTTTTCCCCTTGCTCCTTTGGTGCAAACTGCAGGTCAGCCCTGGCACCCAGGAGAGCACTCCGGGCAGGCTGTGGTTGCATTTTTGGAATCAGGGCTACTTACATCAGTTTAAGCAATCCTGCCCCCCTTCCACTACCCATTGCTTCCTTGCCCGTACTCTGCACCACCAGCTATGCCAGCATGCTGTCTGTGTAGCACATGGTGAATGAGACCAGAGAACTCATCCAGATAAAAAACAACTCTAGGTAAAAAAATGTTTATTTTTCAGCTGGATTGGTTCCTGCCCTGGGTCACTGCACAGCAGGGAGACTCAGGGATGAGAGCAAGTGCTGAGGGTGGGATCTGTAAGCTGTCAGTCAGTAAAGGTCCCCACCATCACCCCCACTTTCTACCCCTCTATGTGGTGGATTAGACTTCATTTTCTGTAGGGCCTTTACTTTCACCCCAAGTTTAGTTTTCTAACAGTTGCAGAGATGTGATTCAACCTACAACAAGAGCTTGAGAGCCTTCTTATCTCACATAATAACCTTGGAGTGTCAGGCTGCATCTCACTGTGTGGCTCACTGCAAGAATCCCCAGGATCTCAAAAACTTAAAAGATTTTGGGGGAGATTTGGACTCTATGGCCTTTAAAGGTCCCTTCCAACCCAAACTATTCTGCGGTTCTACCTCCTGCAAATGGACTTGCCACCATCCAGCAGCACTGTGTGTAAATCCAGTTGCAGGAACAGTAGAGCTCTCATATTAGCATGCTGTACAATCCAAACATAGCTCTTTCCTTTTCAGCTTGTTTTCTGGTCACAGCGATGCAGCAACTCTGCTCCCAGCTCTGGGATTAGTGACTTTTGGGCAGTGAGCGTGAGGGTCTGCCTCATTCTCCGCTGCAGGCAGAAAAGCACCCGTCAAACCTCATGAGGCACCCTCTCACCAGGCTGCACGAGGCTTGTCTGCCTTGTGTTGCAAGTGGGTACTTTTAGCACCAACTGCTTCAGTACCAAAAGGTGTCATGGAATTTTAATGGCCACAGATGGCCACAGCTTCTGTTTTATGTCTTATCTGAGCCCCCCACCCTCAAAGCAGTACCATGCTCCCCTTGGGACAGGCTGGGGAGAGAGTGGACTCAGGTGGGTGAGAGCTGCCAGTTCAACACCTCTGCTGCCCGTGGCTCAGCCTGGATTTTCCTTTCCTAATACAGAACATGTTGGCTGTATGCAAATATGTTGGAGTCAGGCTACAGAAGAGTGTAGGAGAATGTCAAATAAAATAGTTTTGATCCATCTCCTCAAAAACATTCCAAATCCATGTCCTCAGGGTCTTTGAGGCATATTAGCTGGAACACCTTCTTTTTGTACTGGATGATTAGATTCCCACATTTTTCCATAGGCAAAGGAAGCGTGCCCAGATATAGTTCATAGCAACTGTGCAAATTCATTTTAAGTCGTGGCCAGATGTTGGCAAGAAGAGACTGAAGAAAAGCTCATGCTATTTTCTCATTTAAGTATATAGGAAAATGGATCCTCCTATCCAGCTGTGAGCTTTTCCAGAAGTCACCCCAGAGTGCAGCTGATGGATGTGCCTCCCACAGCCCATAGGGTTTGATGCTGTTCCAGGCAAGCTTCATGGGGAGTATTCCATTCAAAATAATTATCAACTTGAATAGAGTAAGTACCAATCTATGCAAAACCCACTTTGTCTGCTGCCTGGGAAGAGATTACAAAGCACATTTGGCTATTGTGTGCATGCTTGTAAATTTTAAAGTCCTGGGTGAGATCTCTGTATCTGGAGAGCATCAGAGGATCTTGAGAGCACTAAGGAAATGCGGAACCCAAATCTTTCTACTTCTTCCTCCCAAAGGAGTCCCAGATTGTATTCAGTAAAAGCCACCACAGCTTCAGTATCTCCTAATAAATCTTACACTAGCTTTAGATTTGGAGAACCCACACAGGAAAAACCTGCTCCCAAACTCTCATCTCCGATCTTGGTTACATTAATTTCTCCTTGCTGTCCTTCCCTGACATCCATAATCCTCCACCTCCAGTCCTGACAGATCAGTGTAGCGCAGATCTGACTCACACAGCATTGCCACTGCATTGCTCCCAGTCCCTCCACTGTGGCACCCTTTTCATCACACCAGCAGGGCCTTCAGGCTCCTCACTAACCCTGCTCTCTTTTGTTCTCCCAAGAGATCTTCTGCTCCACTGCCAGTGGGATGCAGCTATCCACTTTGCTGCTCTGGTGCTAGTTGCTTATTTTCCTCATTGACCTTGGACTTCCAGCCACTGTCTTCTTGTTTCCAACTGCAACACCTTCCCTCAGCACAGGCCTGCCTTGGAAGGTCTGCACAACACCACCTCAGTTACACCCTTCCTGGATACTGTGACAATCTGCCTAAGTTAGTCCCAGGCTTCTATACCTTACTTTTCCAGAGGTTTTCCTTAAAAGAACTGGGACATTGGCTTTTGAGGTGCATCTCTTGAGGTGCATCTCGGTTTTAAAGACCCTGAAGGCAGATGAGGCAACAACCTATGTGCAGTTTAAGCCCACAACAGACTCCCTGAAGACACAGTAGGTTGGAAAAGTCCCCGCTGTGCTCTGAACATGCTGCCAGCTGAGGTGCAAGTACAGATCCCCCACATGTGGTTGAGGTCTGCAGTCTGGGCTACAAAGTTTCTAGGCTTAGGCTGTGGTTTGATTATAAAATAAATCTGACTCTGTGGTTCCCAGTATTGATCAAAAATGCCACAGCCATATGACATGAAACATGGATCTAGCACTCCACCAAGTTAAACACATTTAGAAAATTTAGACAAGTCAGTTTTTTCATGGCAAGGTGTTGGAGCAGACCAGTTCCTACGCCACCCTACTGTCCTGCCAAATCAGCTATAAACTGTCTACCACAAGTAGCCCAAAGCTGACGTAACAGCATAAAGTTGCATAAACTCTGTGTTGTGCGCTTAGACTAGTTTCACAGAAATGCACTTGTGTATATGGGATTGATCCAGGTTAAATGGGGACTGCTGGGTGATCTCTCAGTGCCCAGATCCACAGTGCTGGTAAAACTTTACCCTTTAGAGCATTGTGGGGTTATTTCTTGCAGGACAAGGCATGATTTTCAGTGTTTGCAGCTGCATAGTTAATCCTGCTGCAAAAGCTGATGCAAAGAGGTTTGTGTGGGCTGTAGGCAATTTTGAGATTCCAAAAAGGATACTGGAGATGGCAGCTGTTAACACTGAGAAACCTCTTTCTGAGATGAAAGCTCTTTGCAGGCAGACTGGCTGCTCTAAAGCACATCACATACTGTGAGTGAAACGGTGCTGTCTGCCACAAGAATTGGTAACCAGTCACAAACACCGGCAAAGGTGAGAGTAAATAAGCCCTGTTCCAGGAAACAAGTACAGGCAGCAGAGGGGGATGCATTTTAGGTATGGGAAGGTGAGTGGGATGGGGTGCCTGCCCGAAGCAAGGTGGGATGGGGTAGCCGGAGGAAATAGGGCAGCCAGGTGGAATGTGCACCAAGCTAGGATGGGATACCCAGGAATATGGGGTTCCAGGGAAGGATTGAGCACTTAGGAGGTATGGGGCTGCGCAGAGGAGATGGGGTGCCCCTTCTCCATTCCCCTGCAGCCTGGGAGAGGGCGGCAGAGCTGCAGAGACAGCACTTATGTCTGCAGGGAAAGGAAAGGGTTAACTGGATTCGGATACCCCCCTCTCTGTTGAACTCATTGATTCATTTTCTCTGTTCCTATTTCTTTCTCTCACTTTCTTCTTCTCTCTCTTGCAGACTGATTAAAAACTCTTTGAGTTTGAAGGTTTTTGTGTCAAAACAGCTCAGATGCCAGCTGGGTGCCAAGCAGTGAATATTCATGGTATTTAAATGTGACAGTGCGGTGGGGGCTAAAGGACGGGCTAGTTAGCTCTTTTTAGATGGAGATTAGCTGCCTCTTTGCTCCTAATCACCACTGTTGTTGAAATATTACAGCTTCTGTTACAACTATTAATGTCCTAAATGAAGAACAGGCTCCTCTGAATAACATCAAACACGAAATGGTCACTTCCAATTTTAGCCTGTTTCTCTCCTTTTTGCTAATGTGTGTTTTCATTTCTGTCTGGGGACCTGTCTTGGTACCATACGGTTCAGCTTCAAACCCTGCAGGAGAGGAGCTAGCCTGGCCCGAGGGAGCTGCTAAAAACCAAAGGAGCATTCACCTCTCAAGAGAGGCCAGTAGCTGGCCAGAGGCTGTTATTTAGCTCATGAGGATGGGGGCTATTTGGAGTCGGGAATGGGTACCCAGCTGAAGGTCAGCCTTACATGGACAAGCATTCAGAATCTGTTACTCTGGGTGAAGCCCCTATTCCCTGCACAGGATGAAGGAAAGTAAGTTATTTTCCTGCACCAAACAAGAGTCCAGGGAAATGTGAGCAGAAGCCCACCACTGGAGTGGTGTGCAGGAGGGCACAGTGCTGTTTTGCTCTAGGGGCTGGTGTTTGCCAGGGTCAAAATGAAAACCACAGCCTTGGGTTCCACCAGGAACATTGTAAATGGTGAGGTAAGCCAACGGGCTCCTATTTGAGATTTACTCAGATAAAACTCCCACTAAAGTCAGAGGCTGGATAAAATCTGTGACAGGGTGGTTGGTGTGAGTTGGTCCTTTCATGGCAATATCTGGAGAGAAGCCTAATGGAAAATACTTTGCAGCAAAACCTGCCCAGATGTCCAGTGCGTGTTTGGCCATTTGGAACCTCTCCGCATTCATCCCCAAGAACTGCCTGCCGTTATCCGAGAGCACGCCTGGCAGTGTGACGAAGAGGAGGGAAAACCCATGTGTGGTCCTTAGGCTCTGGCAAGAAATAGCAGAGCAGAACACCAGGCTATTGATTTCATGTTTGCTCTAAAAACAACCTAAGTGCATTCCTGGAGCAAGGCTGGTCTGGAAGCCTAAATAAAATAATATTCTTCAGCCTTGAAAACTGACACTAGACTTCAATGGGTGCTTTAAAGTCCTGCCCCAGACTAAGACCTGCACATTTCCTAAGCTCTTGTCTACACACAAAAATGGTGCTACTTTAACTAGATCAATGTAGCTAAAGCAACACATCTCTCCTCTCTTCCATCCCTTTCTCTTCTATGCATGAAAACTGTTAAAAAGCATCGTTATTTGACAAAACCTTCCTTATTAGAGGGAAATATCTTTTTATTTATACAAGACTTATTAGTGTCAGCACATCTAAGTAGGACTAGAGAGAGCATTAGTGTCTTGGTAGCAAAAAATCACATCCATAAACAGCATGCTTTGTCTGTCTCAGAAGGGATGCACAGAGCAAACCTATGGAAAAACGCAAGCAGAATAGGTCTAATGCATCTTACCGATGACAAGACTTACGCCCTGCATTCCACAAACTGCACATGATCCCATCTGAGATAGTCAGGGACCTCTCAGACTCTCATAAGGCTGTCCAGTATCTGGTTAAAATGTGTGCACAGTATTTATAATGTGCAGGCAACACGACAGAACTCAGACCTTCCACAGCATAAGCAGATCGACAGAAACTGCATGTTAGCAAAGCTCGCTAGAAAACAAACAAGAAATCCCCTAACAACCAAACAGAGGCCACAATGCATTCAAAGACATAGAAAAAAAGATTTGCACACTGGGCTTTCAGAAATGCTAATTTCTGTAGATGATATCAGAAATATGTGGACCTGACCCTTTGAAATTCTTTCCTCATAGGAAAATTGCATTGGCGAACACTGGGCTCCTGAAGAAAAAGGAAAAAACCCATATAGGATATAATGTATTCCCTTCTAGCAGAACATCAGGACTATAGATTTCAACAAATTGCATTTGATATTCAAGAGACTTTTGAGCAGTGCAGTTGCACAGGAAAACCAATACCATTTCTCATTGGTACCTTTGTAGGGGCAGACTGGTAATAATAATAAGAATCATCATCATCATCATCAAACTTCTAATTTCTGTCTTGATGCTCTCAGGATTTTCTTGCATCAACCCTATTCCCATTCTGGCTGAACATCTTCCCAAGTTTCTAAATGCTGTACTTAAAGCTTCACCAGTTCTGATATCCTCAGTAATAATATCAAAGCTTCAGGTGTCTTATCCATTGAAGTTACGATGACCTGAACAGCATTAGATTTTCCCTTCAACAGTGGTTGTTTCATACTTTATAAATAAATCAGATGGTATTTAGTACCTACTCCTGGAGGAAGAAAAAACTAAAGACAGATGGATGTGGCTCCCAACAGGCAGCAGTTTGAAAACATGGCACCAAATACATCAATAGTCCCAGTCTATGTTCTTTGACATATTGGAGTGCCTCTTGTCTTCCTCAGATAATTTTCTTCAGAAGTGTTCAGCCCTGACAAATTCTGAGCTCCAAAGTGTTGGAAATGGAAATACGCACAATGCAGCCATAACTGAGGCTGTGGAGTGGCATAGTAGTACAGTCAGAAATGTAAAAATCCCCCTAATGCACTAATGCTGGTGAAAATCAATGTGCAGGCGCTGTTTGTCAGCAAAAATGAAGGTACTGGCAACCTGGCAAAGTTCTCCTGAAACAGCTCCTCCTTGCTGCAGGGTTGGAAGCCCCATGCTAAGAGGTTGGGCAGCATCACAGAGATGTGGGTGTCCAAAGCTCCCTGTTCCCAAGAGGAGCATGCATGCTGAGAGCTGGTTAGCTAAACTGCAGCAGGACAGGAAAATGAGGGAGCAGTTCTCTAAGGCAAAAGCAGACTTGTCAAACATTCATCACATTCCAGTATTCCCACTTGTTAGTCAGGAACCTGAAACAAAATGAGAACCTACACCCCCCAGAGCATTCACTGTCAAATCTTTCCTTTCTGACACCAGGGAACATGGAGAAAAAACATCCAACTCTGATCAACTGTCTGACCCCTAGCAGCCCCACAGGAAAAAAGGACACAGAGCAGTAGGCACTACTTCTCTTGGTTGCAAGTGTCTGAAGGCATCCTCTTTCCTTCATAATTCTGTTGTTCTCTTAACTAAGGGTTGCTTATGCTGTTAACGAGTATTGATTTCTCAGCTACTGATGTGAGCAAAATGAACTGAACATGCATGTCCACATCTTTCTTCCACTACAGCCATGTAATCTCATCTCTTCCCACTTTCTAGTTCACCCAAACCACACAGTTGCCTTCTTTGCTTCTTTACAAGTCTCGTCTTCCCTCTCTCCCCTCCATCTGTCCTTCTTCAAGACTTCAACTGCTGACCCCATGCCCCGTTCAGTGCCTTCCCCTTCCTGCTCCCTAGCTCCCTTTGTGTCCTTTCAGAAATTCTGTCTTTATCATGCTGATCTCCCCTCCTCAGCACAGTGCTACAAAGCCTTCCCCAGCTCCTCCAGGGGCACCACTCTTTAAAGCAATCCCTTCTCATCACCAGTATCTCGCTTTATCACATGCCTCTTTTGTGTTTGTTTCACCTGCCTGAATTGATATGTGCAGACCAATGTCCAAATTTGATTTATGAAAAGACTAGTAATGAGGATTTTGTGCACGGCTGTACATTACAACAGACCTTCACAATTAAGAAGTTGTCTCCACAGGTCCCCGCTGTCTCCTGGTGGTCCAGGTAGCCCAGCTAACAGAGCTTTTCCTGTGCTGTTTGGCTAGGAGGTAGATGTCTTTTCTTTCTACTCTGACAATGGCTTCAGACTGGGTACTTGCCCTGCACACTCCACGTCCACGAGGCTGCTGGCTGAAGCAAAACCCAGTTTAGCTGGGAGAACTCACAGAGGTCCCTGAGCTCATGGTGCTTCTGCACTGAGCAAGCTGCAAATGGGCTCTGAGGAATACCTCAAGATTCATCTCATCAAGTCCTGTCTCTGAGACCATCTCCTTTCTTTTCCAACTTCCAGAAGTAAAAAACCACTTGGGTGACTGTTAACAGCTGCTGGACTACTTTAACATTGGACTGATGCAAGTTAAAGCAAGGACTGAGGGCACATGATACAGGAAAGTTTCCCGTGAAAAAAGCTGGAGGTAATCAATCTCCTCCTAAATGAAAGCTGCCTGAGAATAGGTAGTAAAAATACAAGCTCCTCTCTCCTCTACCCACAGCTCAAAGCATCCAATTGCCTGCATTCCTGCTAATCCTGGCGTTATGCCTTTTCCATGTGCATCTCCAATGTCCCTGCCTCCAAGAACGTTGTTCCAAAGTGACCTACTGTTCATGCACTCATTTTTAGAAGTATTTTCATGAGAAATCAGAGAATAGAGGCTCCACAAATGAATGCTTACAATCATTCACCCCCCACCATATTTTAATTTTCTTGCCTTAAATCACTCCTGTTGGCTGTCTGGCACATGTCTTGGCACAACTCAGACTGGGGAAGGCCGAGGTGAATCCTCCCTCACTTACAACTTACCTGAGAGGCTGAAAGGACTTTACTGCATCAGAGCACATAAGATCAGCACTTCTGTCTAGTGCATTCACCAGTACAAACAAGGGTATGCCTCACACCCAAAAGCCCGCTTGTGTGTCTGTGGCAGAAGGCACAACAGTGACAGAGGTGACAGACCTCCCTGATAGCTGCTTGTTTGCTGACTCTGCTAGTGTCTGTCTGCTCTTCCCTGTGCATGGACTCTCAGGCCTGGCCCTTCCCACCACTTCAATGTCCGGCTCCATCTTAATTTTCCAGTCTCTATTTTCATTTTCCTCTTGCTCTTACATTCTTTCTGTCAATCAGGACACTGGTTATTTTATAAACTTATTATTTCAGTTTTTTAGCAGAGCTTATATCCTGTTATTGATTTGTTTAATAAAATGACCTCTATTTGCAGGAGGGCCAGTTAACTTCTCAAGGCACTGCCTAACTTCAGGTCTGTCAAGCAACATCCAGCAAAAGCAGGAAACTGAGTACAGGGTCTGGATTCTTGTCACAAAACCAAGGGCTGGCTTTTCTCCGGGGAATGTAATGTCTCCGCATGTCCCTTCTGCCACCTGGACCTACAGTCGGGCTCTGCAAGGAGGAGCCCTGAGTGAAGCAGCCCTGCTAGCAGAGGGCTAGTAATGGCACAGTCCCTTAAAGCAGACCCAGCTTCAGGATCCAAACCCTGGACAGGATTAATTACCCAGCAAGCAGCTTGTTAGAAGCTGCGTTGGCACACAGATAAGGGGAACTGTAATGGAATCAGCCAATTAACCAGCCGACGGTGCTGAACTAAATGTGACCCCATCGTTAATTGTGGTTGTTTCTCAGCAGTTTTCTCATCGCATTGGGTGCTCAGGAGAGGGGAGAGAAAGAGGGCTTATCCAGGTGCTTAATTTATTTCTGCTCACAAACAGGAATCATGGGATATAAACTTCATGACAATTACATGGCAGAGCTTTAAACCTTATTACATCTACTCTTCCTGAAAGAGAGGGGAGATGAAAGTCTTGGGAAAGCAGAAAAGAAGGACTCCTCACACTTTTCAGCAGGGTAAACAGCTGTCCAATATAATGAAGCCTTCTTAAAGTAGTTTACCTGAAGGTAAATTTTCTGTATGAGTGGTGTGTGAGAGGAATTCCTCTCACTCTATCTTCCACATGGCCTGTGGCCCATCTGCACCGTGCGGAACAGAGCCAGTGCTCTCAAAGAAAGCTGACATGAAAAGCTCAGGATGGCCTCGAGCTACAGCTGTGGATCTGGCTCCAGACTTCCCCTCAGTTCAGAGGTGTTTGAATCTCAGCCCCTTGCAGAGCTTTTGAGCCAGATGGAAGATCCAGGAATGAGTTTCCTTAAAGTTCAAGAGGGTTCAAGAGGTTTTGCTTTAAATCCATCTCTAGGGATGACCTAAAGCAGTCAGTGATGCAGAACAAAGGTCTGTCTTCTTGTGGCTGCTTCCCTAAAGGAAATGCTTGGACAATTCTTTGCTAGGAATTAATCTCACATGCTCCTGAACAGCTAACTCTTCCCTGGAGTAGGACTGTATTGAAAGAGTGTCAGTCACAAGAACTAGTACATTAATTGCTAAGTGTGGCTTTGCTTCCTGGAGGATGTGGAGTCGGCACTGATCTAGCCACAGCCAGATCCCTAACACAGCCTCTGCCATATCTGCCTTGGACTCAAAGTCTGTCTTCTTCTGCATCCTGTCTGGCAGTAGCCAATGTGGCACCTTAGGGCAAAACACGGGAGAGGAACAGAATGGAAATTCCCCCAATTTCTTGCAATCTAAAGCAAAGAGACTCCTTGAGCTGGAGGTTGCATCTGCATCCCAGTTTAGCATCCCTTTTTCAACTACTTTCATAACTTTTCTAAGCCCTTTGAACTCATTTATAAACATGTCACTGACTTGTGTCCTGTGGTAACCAGTTCCAGGTTTGGCCATGCATTGATAAGAAAGCTGCTCTTTTCTCTTTCCTTTAAACTTTTTCACGATAACTTTGTTCCTTGTCCCCTAGCTCCCATGCTGTGATAAATAGTGAATGATCATTCCTTATTCACATCTCCATGCACATCATGACTTGACCGATCTCCAGCGTAGCCCCCTCAGCTGGCATTTTTTCAAGGTGAAGAGCTTGGTTACTGCCCCTTCATAAGGGAGTCATTTCATACCTGTTGCCTCAATGTTTGTCCCTCCTGACCAACAGCTCTTCAAAATTTCACCCTGTGGCTGCTCCCAGCTCTGTCCCTGCCTCTCACTGCCAGCCAAAGCCCCCTGTCACCCTGCAGGACTCCTGCCAGCACTGCCACACTTTTTCTCATTTTACTACATCCTCTCTGGGGGACCAACTGCAGGCAGCATTCAAGACATATATGTACCATGGATTTATACAGCAGTATAATGATGTTTTCTGTTTTGCTGCCAGTTCCTTTCCTGGCTGTTCCCTTCCCCCACCTCCAGTCTGACTGATGCTGCACAGTTTTCCTCCCCAGGATGGCTCCAGATCTCCCTTCTGGGTGGTAATAGCTAATACGTACTTATCCACTTATTGTTTTTCCCCACATTACTTCTACGTACATCAACATGGAATTTCATCTGCCATCCTATCACCCACTCACTCTGTATCCTGCAGCTCTTTGTTCATTACAGCTTATTACAGCAATCTCATGGAAAAACAAGCTCATTACAGTCGAGAAACTCACGCCTTATTCCACTGACTGAGGGGCTGCCTGTGTAGGAGGTGGTGCTGACTGCTTGAATTTCTTCCCAGCTATTAACAGAGGGCCCAGTGTGCACTCCCATCCCCTACCCAGAGGGGCAGGACTTGATTGAGGCTCCTTCATCAGCCAAAAGGGCAAAGGATCACATGCACAACACACCATTATTTCCATACTGCTGGCAACTTTCTCCCTACAGACTGCTAATGGCAGTCACCTACCCACATTCCCCTCCAATCCTACCCTTTCCCAGCACCACAGCTTCTCAATAGAGGGAGGGAGATCAGCTGAAGCAAGACCCTTCCCAGCACAGCCCAAACCTGCACGTTAAGGATCCATATGGAGCAAGGAGAAGGGAAGTGCTCTGGGCAAGGCTATCAATATTTATCATAACAGAGAGGTAAAAAATGGCAGGAAAACCCAAACCCTTACTGCAGCAGCTACTTGGACCCACTAAAAAGAAAGAGATCAGGGCCAAAGACATTTTCTTCAGCTGGGTATGCCATGCAAAAGCACTTCCCTCACCTTTTTCCCAGAGAATTGTCTATGGGGTAACCTGGGGAGGAGTGACCTCATATTACTGTCAGTTATGTTTTGTAATTTTATGCCACTATTTCTGGTTATAGCCTGTTATAACCACCTAAACTATTCCCTTACCTTGTGGAACTCACACCTGGCAAGCACATGGACATAGGTAATCTCATTTTTTCAGGCTCCTTGTTATCTATGTTGCCTTTTTTTTGTCATTTTCCTCACCAGTCAGCCTCTCCAGTCCTACAGTAGTACATCTCAGTGCCTCTCCCTGCATCCTCATGGATTTATCTATGCCTTTCTACTGTGATACATCCCAGGAGTGAAAGCAGTGTATTTTGTTTGGGATGTCATCAGGCATTGAGAGGAAACACTGCCTCTCTCAGCTGTGGTTTGATGCCTTTCCATACATAGATAAGAATCTCATTAGCTACTTTTTTTCCTACCATAACACAGTGTAGACTCACATGATTCAATTTGCTGTCTACTATCACACTCACATCTCTTTTAGCAAAACAGCTTTTCAAGTCCCTCTTCCACTAAATCACTCTGGGCCAGCTGACCTAAATGGTGATTTGCACCAGTTAAAGATTCGGCCTTTTGTTTGGCATAAGTCTTTTTGAGGCTAACCAACCTTCTTTATTCCAGGCTAAATCTCACTCCAATTCTTGCTCCAACCGACAATCTTCACAGTTTCTGGGGCATTTTTCTCCAAGAGAAGAGTCCTAACTCCCTATTCTGATATCACTTGTGCATTTCCACCCACAGAGCCCACGAGATGACTGAGTATCAAGCACCTCTAGAAACTCTCTCCCCTGGAATATTGCATTTCATTTCCATCTGTTTATACGCTGTCTGTACATGGTATACTGCCACTCAGCAGTCCAGGTATGAGACTTGCTTTCCAGAATGACTGGAAATGTGTAGTTCAAACAAAGCCATACCTGACTTTCCACTACTCCTGGTTTCAGTGGTGGCCACGCCAGTGTGGAGGCAGATCCCATGAGTGTCACAGCAAGGTCTGTAAGAGCTGCTCCACAGCCCATGTCCACCTTCGTCACAAGCTTTCCAGGTTTCAGGTTTCATTCAGTCCTATACAACAGGGCTAGTCCTACACAACAGGGCTAGTCCTACAAAGCCCTTCCAGAACTAGCTCTGCAGTGCACATGCCTTTTTGCCGGATGCCCAAAATATTGCACAAGAGTTGCCAGGATTCAGACCCAGATAACAAGATTATCTCAGCCTATATCTCCTTACCAGCAGTGTGAGGCTTCAGGGAAGAGGGAGACTTGTCTCATTGTGTTGTTGACTGGCTCTTTGTTGCTATGAAACCCGAGATTAGCTCAGTCGATTACAGTGTAGTGCTAATAACATCATGGTTGGTGTTTGATCCCCACATGGGCCATTCATTTAAGAGCTGGACTTGATGATCCCCATGGGTCCCTTCCAGGTCAGAATATACTGTGATTCTGTGAAAGGATGGGATGTTATGAGGGTCTTTTACTTGCTCTTTGGAGGACTGGCATTCACGGATGAAGGGAAAAGTTTGGTAGAGCCTCCTAGCCATACAGTACAATAATCAGATGGAGAGCTGGCTACAGGATGAAAGAATAATGGGGGATGACAGAGGGGGCAAGTATCTAATCACCTTCTTACCACGCTTGCCCTGAGAAACAGAGAATCCTTCCCAGCCCATACAGTAGCCAAAGATATGTTATCGCCTCTATATCAAAGAAACACCCCATCCTGTTCACACAAGCTCCAAAATTTTGTGTTCAGATTGCAAAACAGCTGCTGCAGATTTTATAAAGCATATTGGTTCTGGGACAGGCAGAGGAGTCAGAAGAATCAGCAACCTGTGGTGATGGCCGGGCGGGGCTGAGAGACCTGACAGGGTGCCTGTAAGCTCCTCCTCCTGAAAATGAAGGTTCAATGTACCCATGGTCATGCCTTGTGTGGCTCCTGGGGAGAATGTCACCTGGCTTTGCAATGAGAGACCTAAGGCAGGCAACATTTATTTCTCCTGATCTACTCTTTGTATTTTCTGAGTGGCTATGTTTAAAAGCAAGTAAAGAAATTGATACATTTGGGTTTGAAATGCTAAGCCTGACTCTGTGAACAACTTAATCCAAAATAAGGCAGCACAAGTGGGGAAAAAGGTGCCTTTACACAGTCATATATTTCCCGATCTGTTCTTGAGCTGTCAGGAGCTTTCTTCTTGGTCTTTGCTGAGAGTTAGGGCCAGCAGGAATTGATCATGATCATTATTGGCCTGCTAAAGTCCACATGAGCTCTTGTAAACTTAGCAGCACTTTAGCTGTACTTGCTGGTAGCTTCCAGAGCAAGTCAGCTGTATGGGTTTACCAAGGAATTCCAGAGATTCCTGTTTATATTCCTGTTTATCATTTAAATCACCTTAACAACAATTAGCACAGATTAGAGGTAGTGTGGGACAATAGATTTCCTCCACAGA
Organism: Pachycephala philippinensis; assembly: GCA_013397055.1. NCBI lineage: Eukaryota > Metazoa > Chordata > Aves > Passeriformes > Pachycephala > Pachycephala philippinensis. The sequence continues at coordinate 45,058 of VWZT01009954.1, forward strand.
TTTCCTTTATCTTCTGCAAAAGGTCTGCTAGACTTTCACACCTCAGTCTACCTCTTTAGTCTGTTCTCAATATCCATACAAAGACAGCACACAGTGTTACTGCTGTTTACAGCAGCTGGGGAAGGCCCTGCAGTCTGTGCCATGAATTTGTTTCAGGATCCAGATTCCCACTTGGACTATGGCTCTGAAGGAAAGCAGACCCAGCTGGAGCGAGCCCAGTGCCAGTTCATTGTGAAGCACTATATACCTGAAACGTCTGGGATGTCACTCGCCAACTCGAAATTACTAAAAAAAAAAAAAAAAAAAAAAAAAAAAAAAAAAACAAAAAAAAAAAGGAAAAAGAAAGAAAAGAAAAGAGGGAATTTTGCCCCTGTAGAGTTGATGCTGGATCAGGTACTACACTATTTCCCAAACCTCCTCCTCCTTCCCTGCAGCTAACAGAGGCCAGTACCATGTGCTATGCAATTTAACTACCTAGGCAGAAAATAATTTGGGCTCCCTCCTGATGCAGACGAAAGTCATGCAGCCTCGGGAGGCATTACCGAAGGTACAGCCATGCTCTTAAACTAAGCACCTGCATGCTGTGCAGCTGCACTGGGCGGCTTCTTCCCCATGCTCCCTAATGTCCCCAACATGTGTGATTGCTTGGTAGCAATGAAGGGCTTCATCCCCTTCACGATCCGGCTCCTGCGCCCAGGGGCTTAGCAGAACATATTTTAAAAACCCTCCTGGGAGCTCACTCAAGCTCTCTGTTTACACAGCAGATTGGTGGCTTCTCGTTTGAAGTCAGGATTTAAGCTGTTCTTTCTAATTACAGAGAGACTCTGAAACCTGAGAGATCTCTGCTGGTGAAGACTAAGCACAGAGGAAAAAAAAACCCAGTTGCATAGGCAGAACAATACTACATCCAGACCCTAGAGTTTGCTATAAACAGAAGGCCCCTGCAGCAAAATAGGACATACGCTGTTATTCGTCCCCTATAGTCTCTTTTCATCATGCTGTTTTCTGCTCATCACCTCTGTTCCTTGCAAGTATCACCAGCACTCAAGGACATTTGTTCCACTTTGTCTACTACAGAGGATGAGGGATAGTAAAAATATCTGAATCCCAGTGAACTTCCCTAGACAGATGAATAAAAGGCAGGGTATTTCCATCCTCTCCGAACTGACAGCTGCCATGGGATATAACTACATTAACAGGTTATACACTGAGACTCATTTGAACTGATCAGTCACTAATGTTTCCATTAGGAGAATAAAAGGGAATATATGATCACCCCATTTCAGAAAGGCAGTTAGTTTTTAAATGATTCTTTAGTAACTCTTGTGTTTCTAAGAGGCAAAAAGTGATGCCCCAGTGCCCCTGTTCTTGTGTGGGTGTTTCTTCACTCATCCTTAAGACAAGATTTGGGGTAAGGTGGGACAGCAATGTTCGCTCCCTCCCTCAAGAGCCTCTTGTCTCTGAACAGCGCAAGGCTTCAGCCCTTCATCTGACGGCACCCTGAACCTGCCTGGAGCTTCCAGACACTGCTATCAGCTGTGTTGAGATGGGACACTACCTCAATTCCTTTGCTGTCACTAGCAAGTGTGATGTTTTGGCAGTTGACAGAGGAGGCAGGAGATGGAAGCAAGGTGAGAAAAGACTTTGGGAACTTTCCCAGCATGTCAGAAATAGTCCTCCAGCAGCACAAACCCACAGCTGATTGGTTCCCAGTTCACCTTGGGAGTGTGAGCCAAGTGGGGAATACATTAAATAGAAGGTAGAAACTAACACGTTTGAAACAAGCTGAAACACACGGGTCTAATCACATTCTGAAAGCAAGTCCAGTCCTTTCCTCATCTGACTCTCCGCAGCAGAAGAGAACTGCTCTCTGTTGCCTGAGGGCAGTGCTTGTCCCCTTGGCTCAGTCTGCACTGAAAGGCCAGCATTTCAGCAATCAGATTAAGAGCCTCAAACAACAGCTGTGTTTGTTCTCTGACTTAAAGGCAAAATAATTATAAATTACTGTTTTCCTGTAAATTAAAAGACTGTTTCCTCTCCTCCTGATTTCCAATTTGTTCCCTGAATAAATACATCACAGCATTAACTGCTTGGATCATACTGATCCGTACAGGCTTCATAACACTTACAATCTCTTATCTGAAATGATTTAAGGGAAGGGGGCCATAAATCCCATTGAAAGTGAATTCCTTCCAGTGTTATCCACTATTCAAATGGATATAGGCTGAATAATTGGACCTGATTAATTAAAAGCTGAAGGGCACCAGTGGGAGAGACTAATGTAGGTCTTCACTGAACACCCTCCCCCAAGATTTCTGCATTATTTTAAAAGACACAACCCCCACTGCTCTGGCTTCATTTGCTCCAGACCTAGTGACACCAGAGTGGGATAGCCGTGTCCTATGCTGTGCATGACACGTTCCTTTTGCCCTGCAGAACAAACACAGCAATCCCCACACCACCATGCCAGCACAACATTGTAACACGGGCTCCTCTGTTCAACCTAAGGGACTCCTTGCATGTATAGCAATGTGATACATCTTAAATACTTCTCCTCTTCAGAGCATCTAACCAAAAATCATTACATTAGCAGCCAAAAAAATCATGACTGGAACTTACATTCAATACCCCATCCAGATCACATGGTGGACACAGCTGCAATACCATCTTCCTGCCCACTGGTATGGCCTGGGACACAGCGCTGCTGCAGAGAAAACACCACGTAAGTGTAATGGTTATTTATGTGGTTGAACCAAGGTTTGATGGTGAGAATTTGATGCAAATATTTTGCCCCATGTTCCCAGTTTTAGAGCCGTTTGGGTAACAAAAGTATCAGTGAAACAAGACTGTGCCAGAGACAACCTCTACAGGTAAGGTAAGTATGATTTGATGGGAAGCAAATAAAAATTACCCCAGTTCTCACACTCAGGGTCTTATTTACTTCTGTGACCACTCTCCCCTCTTTCCCTTTCACCCACTGGACCAAATCTCCCACAGGTGTTTGATGACTTGGCAACAACTGAGCCGAAGCGGAGCCCTTCAGGAGTTGATATTAGGAGCAGAAATCACCACTGTGAAATCTGAGACAGTTTTCACACTTATAGGGGGAACAGAAGAGCAGAGGCAGAGAGGAGCTTTATCAAATCTGCAGTGTAAGTCATTCTTCTCCTGTTTCTAAGTTAAGATCACCAGCTTTCCAGCCTGAATATTAAGCGTGGAGCAGCAGAACAGCAGACAGCTGTGGTGATGAATTTTTATTTCTTTGTTAACGGGGAATACAGACTCTGAAGGGAAAATAGTGAGTAAGGGAGATAGGGGAGAGGGAGAGAGGAGAAAAAGCAGGTAGATGTTTCTGGTGCTGGGAAAACTGTTCATACTGAAGTTAATAGTGTGAATTTTATTTCAGAGGTGAAAAAGCAAAATGACACCCACCCTAATGCATACACACTTCACCACAGCCAGCCTCTCTCTTGCACTGAATCTGCCACGTGGAGGGAGACCCAGGGACTACGCCTGAGGAGGGGGACCCTGCTGTGGAGAGCAAGAGCACTGTCAGTGCTGATGCTGGCCAGCTTCTCCATGGGCTCCTGTGTCTCACACCATAGTGCAGTAAGTTCTGCTGGGGTAAAAGGCTAATTTCTTTGCTAGGGGCTTCTCTGCTCCCTTGTATATATACATGTGTGTATAGATAGTCTTTGCTCTTCAACTTCCAGAGACTTTTACTCCAAAATGCCCGGCAGAAGCAAGAGCCAGTTATTCTGACGCACTTAAGCAGAAGACAGCACTCAAAATGACCCTCAGCTCTTTGGGTTTCATTGAGGTTTTTAACTTTTTAACTATCTGTCACGGAAAATGATCCCCTTTATTAATGTTAGAGCAAGGCCAGTTATCAACACTTCTGTTAGAGTAGCACTTCTGTCCCATACCTGGCTAGCTTGACTTTAGCTCACTGATTGCTCCTGAGGGCAAGACCTGTGTTTTCTTTACCTGCATGTATTTCTGGTGTTCAACAGAATAAATCTTCTGCAGTGACATTATGGTGAAATCCCCAAAGCTAACGATCTTCATGTTCCTGGGAACTGATGATTGAAATCTACATTTTAGTAATGCCCTCTGCAACTCTTTCTTGTTTAAAAGCACATAAAGCTGTTTTCTGTTTCTTTCTGCTGCCCCACAGAGTGATCACACACATGCAAAGAGGTCATCAAAATAGAGAATTTAGGTTCTTAATCCATGTGATATACTGGCTTGCAAATTAGGTGGATTAAGAAGTTCCTGGTCCTCTACCTCTTGCTGTTTCTTCCCAGGCTATGCTGCAGCTTCCTGCCTCCACAGTTGTGACAGAATAAAATAGTTCATAGGCCATGATGCAAATCGAGCACAGAATGATCTAGGCAAAAAATAACCTTTTTTATCCCCTTGAGTTATTTTTTCACAATGAAGTGTGTACTAGAAGATGAAAGTGTCTTTCTCCTTTGGGATAATACAGTTTCCCTTAGCTTGCTACAGTAGCAAACTATAAAAAATTCCACAGATTTATTTGAAAGTGTTCTTATGTCTAGAGAGTAGGAGGGACAGGTAGGCCATCAGAAAATGCCAGCTACACAGTCAGTGAGCCTTCTTTGGGTAAGGACTCCAGAGCTAGATTCTCAGTGGCTGACTCCAACATCTGGTTCTGCCCAAACCTGCTACAGATTGAACAGTATTCCCTTAAAATGATATAAAAAATGCAATCCTAGGGATCCCAATGGTGATGGTTGTCATTGTACAAACTTAAAACCAGAAAATGACTTGTCTGATTCCAGTGCCCTGCAGGTGTCCTGAAATTTTATACCGGGTGAGTTCCTATAATCAGGTGTGGTCTCACACAGATGGACATTTCTCTAGCAGCCCCTGTGCCATGATCAGGGCCACTTTCCCCCTCCCAGGCACTTCAGAAGGGAGCCATGGGCTGCATGGGCAGGCAGAACTGCTCTTCCCTAAACAGTCACAGACGATGTGTGAGGAAGAGCATGGATTTGAGATGTGGTGAATAAAACCCAATTCGCTGGAGTATGAACGAGGAGGGAGGTGGCTCTATATAAACCCTAAAACAAGGTCTCCTGCAGAGAGAAGGGAGGAAAGGTGAAGCCACATCAGAGCTGAAGGACAGAGAATTGTTGGTCAGATGTGAACCAAACGCAAGCAGAGAAAGAGGGCTGCACTTCCCCTTGAGAAAGCCTAAGGGAAGAGAGTCTGTTGAGGACTGGGCTGGTTTCTAGAAGCATGCAGAACAGCATTAGAATGAGCTCTCTTTGCTTAACAGTGTTCAGGACACAAAAAATTATAGTAAAACGTATTCATTGTATCTGCACTGTAAAAGTTCATGGACTGTACAGAGTGGGCAATCTGTTTTGACTATCCCTTAAATCCTACATGTCCTAGGAAATACAGCTTTAGCAGGAAAGTCTGAGGCCACTGACAGGAAAATAAAGAGGAATGCTGTTTTCTGAAAGTGATAATAAAAATTCAAGGGTTTTACAGGCACTGAATTTTGTCACAGTAAAAGCCAAGAAGCCCTGTAAAATGAAAACGAGTCGCGTAGCTGTGTGCTGTGTGGCACTTGCTGAAATAAGGACTCCAGTTATTTGTGCGAGGGAAGGGAATGCACAGTTACTCTATTTCCCTGCTGTGTTTGCTTAAAAAGTCCAGGGCATGTGATGAGTTGATCCTTTCCTATTTAATGACTCTGAATTTCCCTCTCCTCTAACACTGTAACCAGCCTTCTTGCAGGGCCAGTCCTTTTCCAGCTCAGGTATTTGCCAATTTGCTCTCCCAAGGCAAGCAGTGAAGGGCCCCTGATCTGCTGGAGGAATACAGAGCTGTACAGATGTTTTTGCAACCATTACAGGGACAACAGGGCCCTGCCACTCGGCTTTCTGGCTCGTCAGCTTCAACTTGGTCTGTCACTCTCTACTGCCCAAAGACAGAGCACTGGGAGGAGAATGCATGGAGACTATACTAAGCCTTTTCTTGTGAAGCAGGAGAGCACATGGAACACTAATACAAGGAAGTGAAAGGGGATGAGTAATGCTGATACGAGGGGAAATAGAGGGAGATGGGAAAACAGTGTACAATGTGCTAAAAACCTCAGCAAGAAGTTCTGAAGCAGATATCAACCCATTTTACTCCAGGGCAGCCCAAAGACAAGCCAGGTTGACACCAGAATACAAACATCTGTGTGTGGATCCAGGAAGGGCAGATGAGCCCTTTCTAGCAGGTGTGTGATGCAGACAACGAGGGTGATAGGCTGCCATAAAGACAGAGAGGTGTCACAGGCATCAGGGCATGTGCTGCTTTCATCCCCAAGTACATCTTTGTAATTTTGTTGCAAACCTACATAAACACTTTAAGTGTAGCCAGGAAAGGTGCTCCCATTTAGAAAGATCTCTGATTGTCTTCCCTGAAGAATACACTCAACAGAGGTCTCAGTAACCTCCTAAGGCTTTAGCTTGGAACCATTAGGTTCACCTCCTCACAAATGCCAGAGGGGCTTTTCAGTGCAAGAAACCTGAGCTCTTAAACTACCAAATGGAAAAACACTGGGAGCCTTGTACTGAGTTCCCATCCAACAGCAGAAATACATCATACTCTTGTGAATCATTTGCAGACATCTGCAATCCTTTTGCTGTGACCCTGTGCAGGTACAAACAACCTGTGCAGGAAGCAAGAAGTGCCCAAGTACAGAAGCTGTGCCACAACAAAGCCCCTGACTCCAGAACTGACCCTCCAGAGCCCCCTGTGACTAGGGCCAGGCGGAGAGCTGCTGGTGTACAGGGACAGCACAGTGACTGGGCAAGGCTGGAGGACCCCAGAGAACAGGGAGGCTTTCAGAGCACACAGGAGAGAGAGGCTGAGGGAGGCAAGGCAAACCATGAATTAAGGTAATACATCTTGAAGGCACTCTCCCGAAGCAGTTATCAATACAGCTACTGAGGATAAATGAGATTAGAGTGTAATCTGCAACGCTGAGGCAAAGCTAACCTAGCATCCTTGTTCTGCTCACCGGGGGCATGTGGAGACTGATGGGATCAGCTCATGCAGAAACAACTGCTCACTGTCTCTTCTCTTTTTAGGAGTGAGTTTTTCTGCCTCTCTGAAACTGCAGATAAATTCTCATCAGCAACAACAATATCAGGAATTAACACTGCAACATATTCAAGTCCCTAGATCTTATTGTGCTAAACATTACTCTGCCGCTTCAGCATGTTGGTGGCTCAGCAGACTTGGCATAAACAATTGGCATTAGTGGGGTGTCACAGTAGGGCATCTTGTTACTGCTCATCAAATATCAGCAGCTTCCACTGTGTGCCACAGGAACGGGCAGAAAAGTGTCTCATCTCATCCAGTTCCTGTGTGTGATTGTATCAGCATTTTTCTGAGATGCAGTTAGTTGGGTTCTAGTAAAAAACTGTCACTCCACCTTTGAATAGATGATAGTAACATTTCACCTACCCCCAAAGAAAGAGACACTTGCTAGAGATTAAATCATAAACCCTGTCACCCTCTGCCAGTTTTAAAGTGCATGAAGTAATAAACCCTGCATCTCTCTGGCAGTAAACAGCATGGCAATTAGCGCAGAAAACTCTCCCTGAAATACTTCTTGTAAATTAAATGCCTGGGACCTTGCCTCACTCTAAAAAGCACGACAAAAATAGACAAGAAGGACCGAAGACTTTCCAGTGACTCTTTTCTAACCTTTCCACACAGCCCTTTTCCTACAGACATAGGAGCTGGAAGAAGAGCACTGAGTCCCTGCCATAGAAACATTTTGTGGTGCTCTGTGCCCCAAGCAGAGGAGAAGCAGCCTCCTGTGAGCTACCAGGGGACCAAGACTGCTTTGATTTTGCTGAGGCAAATGTACTACCTTGGCAGCTCCCACACATGCTACAAGGGCTGCACTGATTTTCCATGAATCAGACAAATCAACACCACCAAGAGGCTTAGCCCATTGTTTCCCTCTGCCCCTGCTTCTGACAGCTCAGCACAGGCACAGCTCGTTTTGTTTCCCCTCACAGTGCATATGGGGTGCTGGATGGTATCTAGTCCCTATTTCCTCTGGTTTTCTTCTGTTCAGTGAGTGATCTTTTCTTTTTCTGGCTTTTGCTTTTTCTTTTATTTAAATCAGCCTGAACCCATGAGAGGCTTCTTGCTTAACACTGAATGACCACTGGGTGTTTTTCCATGTCGCCTTGACAGGAGCTACAGCATTTTGGTGGATGATTTCTTTTACCCTTATGATTTCCAAATCTCAGTACATTTGTCAGCTGCTGAACATACTCCGCATGCTTAATGGCTTCAGAGTGAGACAGAAGAGAAGTTTCTAAATATGGGTTTAAAAGCCACCTGCAAAAAATGAGTAGCTATTTTACAAACCAGTCTGAGTGTCCGTAAGTCCATAGACTTTCTTCACACTAAAAATATGCAAAGAAATAAAAAGAATTAGCAGTTGTGACTGCACTTATGAAGCAAATTCCAGAAGCTGGAAACAGGCTTGCAATGCTGAAGTAGAGCACGCACCCTTTGAGGGCACTGTATGTGATTTATAACATTTGCCTTTAACACTGCAACAAATTTCAGCTCCTAAAATGTGTAGTACCTGAGAACCCCAAGTCCAGCAGCAAACAGCTGGACGGAAAGAGCGGAAAAGTCTTCCTACAGTGTATGTCATGCAAATGAAGCAACTGAGAACTTTGCAAACCAGAAAAATACATCAGCAACAGGGGGTGTCCTGCCAATGCCTTCAGATACAGTACCTGTGGCCCAATCCTGGGGTGCTGAGGGAGCTGAGAAAACAATCAGCAAGGCAAGGCTGGCTCCCAAACTTATCTCTGAGCAACTTTCAAGAAGGTAAGAATTAATTGGATGGATGGTGGGTGCTGTAGGGGTCTGCTGCAGACAGCAAAAGAGAAGGCTACAAGATGTAGCCTCAGCAGTAAAGTGCTCATCAGTTAGAATGGTTTTCCTTCTCATCTGCTACTCCCTACTTTTATTCCTGCTCCTGTTGCCCAGCTCACCCTTTCACAACTAGCCATAGCTAGCCCTTAGGCTACCTGCCAGGAGGCTATTCTCATTCACAAGGAGCTACAGAGGAGGCACAAAGCCAGCCAGTCAGAGGCATATTAACCAAGCCTCACAGGCAGCAAGTCCCTTTCTGCCCCCTCCCCGAGTCCATTCAGGACATGGATTCTTGCTATGCAGAGAAAAACCTTGGGTATTTCAAAGCAGAAAAGGCATCTGTGCTTTCTTTTGTCTGGGGATTTAAGCACCAGCTACATGTTTGTCCCAAAAAATTTAGCCAACAAGAGCTTTAGTGAACAAAGAAACACAAGCCAACCTGGACTGGAATGAGGCTGGAAGGAAAGCAGATCGGGTTTCCAAGGCAGTTATGTAGGAAGCCATCATTAGATGGTGCAAAATGCTCTCGGAGTTTCATGTTGGAGCTGAACTCAATATAATCAATGCCAGCTGTTCCAACAGTTTCAATAAGATGCTTGTCAGGCCCTTTGAAAGCAAACCATAAATTGGCACCAGTTCTCCCTTCCTGAAGGCAGCTGATGCTCTTTTTCCCTTCTAACAACACAGGTTCTCATTTTCTGATGGATGTTGGGCTGATAGCAGCGTCCTGATGGTAACTGGTCTGTAGGAAAAACTAACAAGAGACAAAAGAGGAAAACCTTGCTTTCCACACTGATTACTCACAAGTGAGTTGGTGAGACTCAGGGTTTCCAGCAGCTTACCTGGTGCTCAGCTTTCAAGAAGATACAGTGGGTGCAATTCCCTCTGTCACACTACAGCACTTACAGTAGCATCAATGGTATTGAAGATGAGAGGGGTAGTATCAGCAAAAAAAAAAACAACCAAAACCAGTTGGTTTTAAGCATCCTTTCCAGGACACTTAGGCTATCCTGTCTTTGTTACATGTCATGGAGCAGTCCTGGTTCTTGCTAAGTAAGGCAGGCTGCCTGGATGGTGCAGAGCTTCCAAGCCTTACACTCTGTTTAGTTTCCCTGCCGAGAGACACACCTGGTAGCAGAATCTGGGTTCAAACTGATGTGTATGCAATATGACTGTGTGGGGCTGAGAGGCTGGAGCAGAACAGTATGGGTGCACCAAGTCACGAGGATGCAGAGAGGTAGAAGCAACATTTTTTACTTGAACTGCAGAAGCACAGGATCAGATGCTCAGCCCCACTCCGGTTCCCTTGTGGCACACAGAGTTGGAAATGTAGCCAACTCTCCACTCCTGAAGGAGAAATCTTTAAGATGGTGCACAGCAGCAGTGAATCTAATACAGTTTTTGATGCTGGCAAGAGATGCTGTGGGGCTGAGGAGAAAGGATACCTGTGGTAGAAGAAATCACCTGAATCACATCTGTAAAATCTAACCACTCTGGACTTTGCAGAACAGGTTTTTGGACCTGGCTGTGATAAGGAGTGGTTTATAGAGTCATCCTGAGACTGTTAAATTACAGTAGGATTTAGCAAAATGCTACAAACAGAAGCCCTGCCTGTGAAATCTCTGTTTCCAATTAGGACAATGTTGAGGTCCTTCCCCGGGGCATTCTCCCTGTGATTCTCGCAACAGCTTTTGTGACTGCCTTTTCACAAAGACTCAGGGATTTAGGCACCTGCTCTATTACAGATGCCTTAATTCCTATGACTTTGGAATATCTTGACCACCACTGCAGTTCATATAGCACTGAAAAGCACAAATTACACAGACAACTTAGTTACAGATACAAATGATATTTGATGTTTTAGCCAGGAGGACTGGGCAGTCTCAGTTAGAAAGGCCCCTGAAGAAGACCCTCACACCTATTTACAACCATTCTGAACAGGTAAAAAAGCCTTTGAATTTCATGAAGGAGCTATTTCCTCTCAGAAGGCTCTGAGTCTCACAGTTCATAATGGTTGCTCACCCAACACACCCACTGATTTGGTCAGAAGGGTGCATGAAATAGATCAGCCTTCAAGCCAAGGCATTCAATAAGGTCAGAGCAGCCAACAGGGATTTAATAATATAATTTAAAGCTAGTGTGCTTTTCAAAGCAGTTTTACCACTACTACTCCTAGTTTAGATGCCACTAACTCTTGTTTCTTAATCTCTTAATATAAGCAGGCCTTAAAATCTTTTGCCTGAAAAGCTTTGTGCTCGTCCTGGGCTCTGCTTCCACAGGGTGTATGTCTGTTCATGCCAGGGAAGGAGACTAAGAAGAGCAGACTTAGCAGAGTGCCAAGTGTCACAGCCAGAGAAGAAGCCGGTCACTGATAGGCACGAAGCAAGTCAGATGTGAGCTGGCAGGGCCCAGCTGCTGTGCCAGCTGCTGAACAAACCCTCTTCACTTCCCTTTGCCGGGCTGCCTCCCACACGCTGTGCTGACAAGGGCTGCATTGCCACATCCAACACTTCATTCTGTGCTTTGAAAGTCCAGAGTAATTGAGTGACAAAGTCATTCTGCCTTGCGTCTCAGCAAAGGGTTTTACTCTAAAGACCCTTTCATCTTCTGACCTTCTCCTCTCTGCCCTTCCTGAAGCCTGGCTAGCCCAAGGCCCAAAAGGGCACATGAAGGGGCAACTGAACTTTTCCAAAAGTACATCCTGTGCTCTCCCAGCCCGAGCTCTGCCAGTGCAGTTGGTACTTGGGGGAAGCATATGGCTGGGAACCACCAGTGTATCCAGGCTTCCTGAGAAGAACCCACTCCCTCCACAAATACAATGCCATGCAAGAGCCATCCTGTTCACAGCATTCCCCATCAAAGAACAAACTCTTCTAATGCTCCATGAGAAGGTGTGGATCACAACCACTTCAACCTATGCTGTTCCCAAAGGCAAAAAATTTAGGATCATACAAAAACACTGCAAACACATGACCTGGCAAGGTCCCTACCCTTCCCTGCTTCCAGGCTGGACAAAACATTAGACAAGCATAGAACAAAAAGTGGAAATGGGAAGGATGATTGTTCCAGGAAACATATAACTCAGGCTGCCCATACTGATGAGCGTTACATGAGTCACTTGACCAACTTCTTAGTTCTGATGAGGCAATTTCTTAGAAGCATTAAGAGTAATAAAAGTTAAAAATTAATTAAAAATACAGAACCATCACAAAAAATTAGGGGAATCTAGTATGGTCCTTAGGTATACAACTCCCTGAATTTAGTATTAATGCCAATCTTGCTAGAACAGTAAACCAATCCCTCTTACACTGCTTTGCTTTCACAAACTTTGTCATTCACAACACCTCCACAGAACTTTCCCTGCAGTCTTGCCATCTCTTTTGACATAAGCTCACGTGGAAGGAAGGCAAAAAGTAGGAGAATTTTGCAACCATCATGATTCCCAGTGATGGCTGCCCAAGTGTTTTTTCCTTAGAAGGCATGTGTTTTCCTTCCTAATCTGCCAAGTATCCTCTCCTTTCTCTCATGATCCTCTATTCTCAGCAGTTCAGAAGAAAACAGTCCTGTGGTTGAACACACCAAAAGCAGAAACAAGCAGTTTCTGAGGTATCTCCCAGCTGGGCTGCTACTGATTCACTTTGTGGTGTTTTCCCTCCACAACACACAGATAACCTCAGGAAGTGGGTTTTTTGTTTGGGGTTTTATTTAAAGAACTAAAAATGCCTTGTTAAAATTCTCTTGCCAGTGTGTGAGATTTCTCTCTGCCTCCCTGCAACCCTCCATGTCTCTTAAACTGATGCTTTCTTTCTCCACCTTTACTCTAACCAGCCCAATCCACCCCGCAGATCATCTGTCTTCCAAGGTAGTTCCATCTGTTCTGCTACCTTTCCAGAGGAGGAGGGGGACCTGCTGCCTGGGCAGAGCAGAGGAACACCGCAGGAGTAAAGGACAAGTCTTCTCTGTGCTGTGAACAGCTCAATGCTTACAGCTCTCTCACAGGGGAGGAAGACGTGGCTGGCGCCATGTTTCTTCCTATGCTCAATACAGAAAGCAAGTGCTCTTTTACTATTACAGCCTGCATCCCAAAAGGGAAGGCTGGACTAGCCCAGCCTCAGCTATTAGCATGATTATGGCACCATCACAAACTCCAGAAGCGGCTTTGTTTCATGGAAGACATTATAGATTTTACCTTTGCAAATCTCTATGAAGAAAAGCATGGGATAAATGTAAGTATAAATTGAAATATACCTTTATATTTATGTCTTACACAGCACTATATTAATTGCCTAATAGGTATGTATGCATAATATATATTTAATATCATACAATCATAAATATTAGAGATACAGCCAACTAATGTATAGAAATTACTTTTCTCTGGCAATGAAGCTAATTATTATCAGGTGAAATGCAAGGGCTCTTTTTACTAGCTTATACCCTTCTGGAATGTGGATTTTAGTCTAAGAAGTGATGGCAGGATCTGTTCTGAGGGTATAAGGCTACTTTGCTCCTCATACTTTATTCTGTGTAAGCATCCAAAAGGAAACCATCTGGTCTGAAAGATGGCTATGCTATCAATTATCTGTGAGGATGTACTTTCAAGGGAAATTATATCCTTTCAAGGTTTGGCTAGTTTGTTTAGACAACTTTACCAGTGGAGAATTTGCTTTTAGGTGCCTTGAGTGCATAAAATTTCAGGTCTGAGTATTTGTGAAAAAACGAAGTTTAAAAGGTCAAACAGGAAACTGAAAGGCAAGCTGGCTGTAGTCTGTACTATAAGTGGTGTACATTGTTCTGCCAGAAATCACGAACTGGGAGGTATTCAAAGCCCCAGATAAGTATAGAGAGAATGCCACAGAGGAAGAAGTGTCCTCTGTTAAGTTCCTGAAGTGCAGAAGCCCACAGGGCAGATGAGGAGACTAGCATAGGAAAAGTAGGAATAAGGATTCTGCTCCTATTCCTGCACTGCCGGGAACTGCTCAAGGAGTTCAAGTGCTGGTACAGCCTCTGGGTGCAGTAGCCCAGAGAGAGTCCTCTCCAAAACATGGCCAACCTTGGCTTTAGCATCTACAGTCACACTTGAATGCTGACAGGAAAAAGAGCATTGCATCTTCAGTATTGACTGCTGATGTCTCATCTCTCCGATCCTCTTTTGAAGGACTGAGGGCCTCAGCACAAGCACAGCTGGCTCAGCTGGGCCAGGTAACAGAAAAACTGAAAGTTTGAGATCAAGAGCCAACTTTGCATGTTCTCCAGGGTGCCATACCTGCCTGTTGGAGATTCCCCATTAATCTCAGTATACCACGGGTGAATACAGTGGTGACTGTCTGCATCTCTTAGTAAAATAAATAAGGCCTCTTGGCCTGAAAGTAGAAGGATTCCTGAGAAGTGTTCAGCTGAAATGAAATAACCAGTTCTTGAGATGTGTTTCTGATCTCTCACAACTTCTGCCAGGGTTGAGTCCATTTCTCAGTTTGCACTTGGATCTCCCATATAATGTTTAACTGCTTGATTTTATATCTCTGTAAAACAATGTTGTGAAGGTTGTTGCCTGAACAGACAGTTAGGGCATTCTTTTCAAATACACAAACTAAATCTTTTCAAACATGTAATTCTGATCTCTCTGTTGATTGGTTGGTTTGTGGGTTTTTTTGTCATCATGCAGCACAGTCTTCAAAACAATGACAGCCAAATGGTTCTATTGAAATAAACAACCTGATTTTTAGCAAATACCTGCATTCACACACTCCACACATCTATGGCACTCCATGAAAACTAACTGACACTACTGCCATCTTGTTCACCACCAACTGGGATTAGTCAGCTGTAGCTCTGCTCCTCCAAAGAAGGGTGAAAACAAAGAGTAAATATCAGTTTCAAGCACTTAATGGAGCCAGGAAATTATTAACTACCTCTAATTAGTGATACATGTTTATACCTGCAGCTACTAGCTACAGCTGCTTCTCTTTCTCGTGTCCTGGAAGAACTGCACTGCTGCCATCACCTTGGAGCAGTCCTGAGCAGGAGAACGGCAGCTTGATAAACCCTCTTAAAGCGCCTGTTATCTACCGGGAGTTTTGGTTGAGACCTTGCTCCTTGCTCCAAATACACGTCTCTGAGTACTAACATCAGCCATTCACTCCACTCAGATCTTGCAAGTACAAAGTTCAGGTTCTGCCTGAAAATCTCTTCCTCTGAACACATTTGCTTACCTATCTCAGAATTATTCCCAGAATATGGAAGTACATGTGGTTTTAGGGCTCTGGACCAAAACCACTGCAGCCACCCAACTTAAGATGCTGATCTCACGTGAATTTACTCTTCAAGCCTAAATTGTTCAAAGACTTGTAGAGGTTTATCTTTGTGCGAGCAAGCTTTATGCTGGGTCAGGTACTTTTGGTTCATGTCACTCTGCCTTTACATGAATAAGACATCATATCTCCAGAATAAATCAGGGAAAAATATATCTCCAGTTCAGTTGAGTGGCATGGCTTATTGGGATCAAATGTGTACTCTAACCTATGAAGTGACCAAAGCACCAGCAACAAAACCCACCATAATCCCACCCTCTGCCCTAGCAATGTCCTAAGATATTGTTTCCAAAGACTGAGATGTGGTTATTTTCCATGCTCACCCAGAGCCTGTCCTGTGAGCTTTACTGCCATTCCACCACGGGTTTTGTGCCATTAGGTATTGCCACCAGCAACCATCAAACACAGGTCTGTCTGGGCTGATCAGCTTGGATGTGTCCCATCCCCTGCCTCAGTTCTCCATTCATTAATGGTATACAGCATCTCTCACTCAAAGTCTTCAACCAGTACATCAGGTCTGGAGTGTACAGCACCCAGCACTGACCTTCACAGCATGATGAGATGTGGCATCTGGAGCAGGCAGGAACTACAGTACTTTACTCCTGGTCTGACACCAGTTCATAAGATCACCTTGGGAAAGTCATGTCACCCCTCCTTGCCTGAGTTTTCCCAGCTGTTAGATATGGATAATAATGTTCTTTGAAGTCTGTCCAAGTCTTTTGATAAAGGACAAAGATTTTAAAACATTATTCTTGACTGCACACTCTTCAGGACATGAATTGCATCCTAGGCATGGGAAATCCTCTAACACACCACAAATGCTAACACTGCCCCAAAGAGAAAACAACAAACTCTGCACTGGCTTATCACTACAAGCACTGGAAAAATACCCGTTGGTTGCTGATACACTCTTGGATTTTGGCAAGTCTATGTGTTATTTCTGAACACAATCGCAAATTGCTTTGAGTTCAAAGAATTGTTCAGCACTGCTCAGGGTTATCTAGGAGGCAAGTCAACCTCCGGCAGTATCACCCTGTGTCCTTGGGAATATTCCTCTGGTTTGATCTGAAGCTGAGTGGATTGTGAAGCCACACAGCTGGGTTTCTGGGCATCCTCCAGTAGTATACATGCTCCAGTCAATGCATTTTACTTGCCAAGAGAGTTTTAATTTTCTTACTTAGAAGAATGAATTGTGGTAATGGGTGTCTACATTGGCTCTGTGCAATCTTTTTGTTTGTTTGTTTTCTTCCCTTTGCTTAAAGGCCATATAATATTTGTACTAAGCAGCAATGACCACAGGAGCGTACACAGATCCAACTCAGAACAGGGAGGGTCCTTCTTATGTCACTGCTGTCAACTTAGGACAAAAACTGCGATGAATAGGAAAAAATAAATAAATCTTTTGTTTTCAAAGCTAAATAGCCAAAAATGCAGCTAGAAAAGTTCCATAAAGGTTTAGCTTTCAGCAACACATAGCGGAAACAAAGCTCATTCCTCCTCTTGCTGTGCCCCCTGACCTCAGAGTTTTATATGTCACTGCCTAGAAGGCCTCTAGTCACGGCAGCCTCTGTGCATGGCTTTCCCAGGACTTTCAGGGTTTTCCTTGGGGGATGCTTGAGTGGGGGAAAAAAGGGTTTTAGCACCAGCCTTCGATTTAAAATAGCAGGGGGAGTTTACTGATTAATATTCATGAGAAGGGAACAGTCTGCTTTTTGTTACCGAAGTCGTTTCCCATGCAAGGTGGGTTGAGAGGGAGGAATACATTAAGGAACATATCCTACTGTCACAAGTACCACCACCTTTAGAGATACAGAAAATCAGGAGTCTGAGCAGAGCTCAGATGGTAAATATTTAACAGGGAAAGGACTTGCCTCCTCTTTCTGCCTGTATATATTAAACTCATTCTTCCATTTTAACAAGAGAACTGTGTTTTCCTGCTCTCTCAACCCCCACCCCTGCCCCTCACTTAAATTCTGGGACTAAGTAGATAGTTCACAACATGCTATAAATCCCTTCCACCAGTAACCCAACTGAATGTATTTCCCTGTTTGGTTGTTTTCTAAAGTCGTTGCTAGTCCTCCTCTAGTGGGAGATGTTTATTCTATTCACTGAGGCACAAGGAAGAGCAGGACTGGCTCCCTTGCACTTATACCAGAAAATTTCTCGAATAACCCAGCTGAAATCCATGATTCTCACACCCATCTAAAACTGGCATATGAAAAAAGCACAAATGAAGCAAAGTTTTTCAAATTCAGGTGCTGATTTGTGGTGCCTCTGAGTTGTGGGCATTCAGCTAAAAACACTGTCTTTCATGTGTCAAAGCACAGAGCATGGTCCTCGCCTTGACTTCCTCAGTTCTTCTGCTGTCAACCCCATCAGCATCTGGGTTCAGGGATCCCAGAACCAGGAATGATTTCTGAAAAGTACAGTGAAGGGTTCAAAGCCTCTTCTGTGAGGACAAGCAAGGACTTCTTAATTTCTGTGCAATCATGGGGAAAATACATCAGCTCATTTGGCAAAGTCAGCTATTATTTAATAACTCCTCAGAGAAAAGAGACTGTGGTACACCTCCAGTTCTAACATCAAAAGTGGATTTGCGCAGGAGCTGACAGACCTCTTTGACAACAAATTTATATCTGTGCTTATGACGCTATAACAGCAAGGTAGTAGCAAAGTTGCTGAGCATTACCATTTGACATTTTCGGTTGCACTGAGTGAAACAAACTGTCCTGGCACAGCCACACTTCAGCTGATGCAACCAGCACCAGACTGAGCACCAGGGCAGCGCACATGGGAACTCCCAGGACCTCGCAGACAAGAATGAGCCCTGTGAGCTCATACACTTGAAAATGTTGATACTGAGCTGATCACGAACAAACTACAGCAGTGCACAACTAAAACCACATCTGGATAACAAGACAGCATCTTCACCCTGACTGTAACCTTCTCTGCTTACCTCCACAGAACAAAAGAGCATTAGTGGATCAAAATGGCAATGCACGTGGCCTGTGTAGGGGCCCATCTCTCACAGAGGGCAGCAAGGGCCAACCTCTGAGAGCCAGGTTAGCTCTGCCACCAGCTGCTGGCAGGGCCTGGGGTCACGCTGGGGTTGGATGAACTGTGATCCCAGATCAACCTCACTGTTTTGACAGATGTCCTTAGACTAAGTGCAGTTAAATGGATCAGTACAGCCAATTTCACCTGGGGGAGGAATGGGGTAATGAAGAAGAGAAGAGAGAAATAACCAATTTCACCACAACAGCTGTCCTTGTCTCAAAGGTCCTGTCCCAGTGCAATATCCCTCTATTTCTTCAGCACCCAGCTAGAAACTTTTGCAGGTGGAAACACATTGGCTTTGCACTTTTGTGAAGATAAAACCATGAGATAGCTGTACCAACAGAAGTAGTTTTGCTTGTATAACATCTGTTCCCTGGGAACGGAAACATTTCACATTGGCAAAGGACATCTACTGTCAGGAGAAGGTTTATTTCCTCTGCTTGGGTAGCAAAACTTGAGTAAGGCAGATAAAGCAGATATTGAGGCCCAGAGTTTCTCACTGAAGCCAGAGAAGTGAGGTTAGGGTTTGGTTTAAGGATGGCATGACACATGAGAAGATATTGCGTGGAGATGGGAATTTGGTAACAGCTAAGAGGAGCTGTTATCACCATGCCAGCCAAGGCTAAGAGGACAGGAACTTTCTGCACATGGCTGGGGAGAGCAGGGTCTCCCTGACCTCGGCTGCAGTGCACTCGCAGCCCAAGCCGCGCACGCCTCGCTGGAGCTCTTGCTTTGAAGAACTGCGCCTGACTTCAAGGTGATTGTGAGTGCAGAGCATGACCCATTTTAAACAGGTAGGCCAAGAAAACCTCCATCTCTCTGCCTTTAGGGACCTGTTTCAGAATACAGAGGACTTACCTTGAAAATGTTTTCCATACTGTTTGATGTTGTGGAACAGTCAGTGGGAATACTGACAGCATTAGATGCCTAGGTGGCTTATTGATTTGTTCTAGTTTTAGTAAATTGGCTAAAGTTCATTCAGAAGTCTCCATTCCCCACACACAAATACTTATTCTGAATGCTGCCTTGGGAGGAGTAAATGGGGGAAAAAAAGAAGGGAACTTGAAAGTCAGAAAATTTATCTAAAGAAATCTGTGATGTGAAAATGGACTTCATAAAAACTACATATTATTTATACCACTAGCATAGTCTTCTGGGTTCAATACCTCTAGCTATTTAAATTCTGCAAAAAGCTGAGTTGGTGTGTCCATGATATTTCTGATGGCACAAGCACACAAATGTGTGTGTCTGTGTTCAGAGGGAGAGACTCCTGAAGAGAATAAGAATGATTCTACCACAGAAAAAAAATTTTCTTTTTTGTCAGCCAAGTAACTAAAGGGAAGCTTAGACCATTGCCCTGTTTTTAATAAGAAAATTGAGAATTGTGTTCTTGGTAACCTATACCCATGAAGTAATGACAGACAAATTAAATGGCTGAGGTCACGCAAGACCAGTCCAGACCTTTCCCCTTCCCCCAACAGTAAGATTAGAGCCCCAGGCAATTTCCAAGAAACTTTACAAATTGAAGTAGGAGCTCGGAAAATGGCCAGTGCTCAGTAGCTGAGAGAAGGACCCGATGACTCAGGTCTGACTGAAGGAGCATGGAGGAAGAAGAGGCATAGTGCTGGTGTTGTCAGATCCCGAGTTCTCCTCCAATGCAGGTGGGACAAAGGCATCCGAAGCATCTCATTGGAACTAATTCCAGATTTATCCACTCTGATGTGATCCAGAGAAAACTGTCAAAGGAATGACATCTGTCAGAACAGGTGGAAGACCTGAATTTGATCCATCTCTTTGCTTCTGTGCTGAAACAGAAATTAATTTCTATGTTACTAACCCAAATGAGACTTGACTGTTGTTATGGTCTCACTGAGAGATCAGGAGAGATTTGGAGACTTTTTCCCTCAAAAAACCCCTTCTACACCACCTCTGGTTTTTAAGAAAAACACCACAGATTTAATCTGTTAGAACATCACTATCCTTCTCTCAAAAGTAGTGATGTTAAAACAGTTTATTTCCCTTCAGCAGGTAATTTAAAGGCACAAATAGGTTAAAATTGATAATTCTTCCTGCTGTCTAATTCTGGATATATTTTAAGATGCATTTGTGTTTGAACGAGATCTTTTAAAAAGATCATTAATTGAAGCTGTCTGGCTCTGTCATCCTGCCCTCCCATTCTCCACCCAATGAATCAGTAAATTGTAACAAGAGAATCTGGCTAAACAAGTTCCTAATTCAAACGCCATCTTATGGACAAAGAAGTCTTTGAAAATAGTATCCGTCATCTGGCTCCTTGCGATGGAGCGGAAAGTTGTTTTTTTACTGTTCACGGAATTCATCTCTCCCTTCAGCGCCGTCAAATGTCGAGTGTGGTGCAGTATGAGAGAGCGGAGTTCAGGGAGAGGAGAGGGAAGGGGGACGCCTCTGTCAGAGGAGCCCAGGGCAAGCAATTTCCTGCCAATTAACACACAGCTCGTGATAATATTTCTCCCAGTAATAGAGTTTCAGATAAGGCGGAATTTTATACCCGTTGATTCCAGGTTAATGATAGAGCTTCCTTTTCTAAGGTCCAGTTGTCTTCTCGATGGAGTGATGCAGTGCGAGCAGTACGGCGTCTCGGAGCATGCACAAGCCAGGCTGGCTTTGATCACACAAATGAGATGATTGGCAGAAGAGTCCCACTTCCCAACAGGAGGAGATCTCAACAGCAGCCTCTGAAGTTGAGCACACAACCTGTCATGGCTGTTTTTGTGCGGGTGTCACTGAGCTGTAGCTCTCCCTGTGAGCCCCGATTGCATTCACAGGTGGAGTTGCAAAGTTCACTGTGCAGCACTACAAAACTAAATTAATTAATCTGTGTAAAATGATTCTGAGCCAAGCACTGTACTATCCATGATAATAAACTAACCAAACAAAATACTCCTGACTAGTAATCTATAAAACTGATTTCAAATGTGTTCGTTAATGTCCTTATAAAGCAACCGACTCTTGGCAAGGTGGCAAGTTTACTTTTTTTCTTTTCCTTTTAGGCTGTTGGAGTACCTGAGAGCAACAGAGCACAAGGAAATCAGAATAAAAGACATTTGTTCTAAGTATAAATGCACAGAGCATTTTGTGTGAGGAGACCAGACCCTTTTCCTTTACTTTCCTGCATCTTGTAGCTTCTTTGAGGAGGCTGGTGGGAAGAGGTTAAAGGTTACCTAGAGCTGCCAGTGAGAGTGAAAAATGGTGGATAGTGCCCCTGTTCTTGACTGTGAGTTCCTTTATTTCCTTTTGTCATGGCAATACCTTCCCAGGGAAGGCCTGAATGTTGCAAATTAGTGTTCCAACTTATCTTTCTAATTACCTCTTCAGGTGCAATACTGAGCCAGCTGCTTGCATGAACAAAAGAAACTGCTCAGTAGTGTCTGTGTATTGGTATCTGCCACAAAATTTTTTTAGGCTTATCAAGTATCTGGCTCATTATTAAACAAAAACAGTAACACAATTTCCCCCCTTTTTCTAGGGAAGTAAAGATCTTGCCTTGAAAACTTGAGTCTGATAAAAATTATTCTAGGAAGAAACCTCAATTTGTACCAGTATTTCTGAAAATGACACAATTAGGAGAACATCTGATAAAATCAAATATGTGAGCTGAGTTTGAAGAACCAAGAATTGGGTGCTGCTAAAAATGAGAGAGACATAGGGCTGGGGAGGTTGAATTCGGCCTGAGTTGTGTGAACAAGAGCTGCAGCTTTTATTTCCCACCACATGCTTCTTGGGCACAAAGGAAAACTCCCTCTGATGGGAAAAGATCATGATTTTGGTGACCATGCATGAAAGAAGTCTCAGGAGAAACGTTCAATTCTTGTGCTTGTTCAGAACAGAAACCTTGGAAACTTGAAACAAATTCCCAGGAATGCTGTTGTCTGTCGTGCTCAGGCTGCCTCCAAGTACCCAAGTCTTCCTAGGAAAGAGGGTGCTGCCATGGAAGACTCCTTCCAGGTGAAAAAAGCTGTGGTGTTCTGCAAGAATTGTCACCAACAAAGAATTGCAGAAATTCAAAAGACAAGACAAAGAGATAATAGACCTTTGTTTAGGACTCTGTATGTAATCATAGACAACACAACTTGAGCAGGATACCGAACCCATCCTGACAGATGGTGATCCGGCCTCTAGCCAGGGGAGGGAGATTAGGTTAACCCAAACAAGGCTGGCCTAAACAAGCTGGTAAATCAGGCAGGCACATGAACCAAAGCATGAGATCTGATTCAAATCCTATTGTGGTGGAAAAGTCTCTTACTGACCATCATCAAAGCAGACTGAACTCTTACTAACAATATAAATACACACAGACAAAAAAAAGATGTATTTACATGGGACTTGTGGCCAAACAAGATCCTTATCAAGCTATACTCACGTATGTAGTGTGAGTGGCAGTGAGGTGAAAGGGCTCAGTGCAATGGACCAAAGGGGCTGTCTTGGGTGCATGACTAAGTAAAATCTGAATGGCTGGGTATCTGGATCTAGCTAGAGATGTCGACTCCTTAAAAACTAGCCCTCAAGCTTTTTCTGTGAATCTGGCCAGTGTAGAAATTTTCATTTTCAACACTGACTGCCACTAAGGAGCTAGTCTCAGAAAAAAAACCCCTTGCAATGGTTTGTCAAAAAATACCAACCGACCAACTAACCGACCAACCAACCAACCTACAAAACAAAACAGCTTTTGGGTAACAGAAAAATGGAAAAATCTTTTTCTGCGTTTTATTTATATTCCAGTGTCTATGTTAGTATGGTGGTCCAGAGCAGCAAATGCAAATGCCCTGATCATCCCCAGTTAGCAGGAACGGTTTTACTTTGCAGAGTAGTTTTGGTGTGTACCAGCCCAACTGCTCGTGGAGAATGCTAAGCCAGAGCTGGTTTGGATGCACAGCCTAATGAGCTCCAGTCCATAATGGAGACCTGGGAGTCTGAGTCAATGCATGGTTCTTTGGAGAGCTTCAAAACACATTCTTGGTGGGAACATTTGGTTCAAGCAACCAGACCACCCAGTCCAAAGAAAAGCTCCCAAACTGCCAAAAGGTCAGATGTAGGGGTTTCGGCACCAAGTAGCTTCAGTGTACTGATCCACCCATGTTGTAGTAAATAACTTCAGACACAGCCTGACTGACTCAAAAGATGCCAAGTGTTTACTGCTCCCTAATGAATAGTTCCAGAGCTGTGATTCCAGCTCACAGCAAATTATTACAGCCAAAGTACAATAAATAAATCAGTGTTTATACAAAGTCATGAGGAAAAGTGCAGCAGATAAGACATTCATTAGAGATTAATTTCTAAACTATAGACTGAACAAAGAACTGATGTGATACAAAAGTTTTCACTTAAACAAACCCACAAGGTTCTGCTCATATTATGAAAACAGCTAATGCATTCTTATTGGCTTTTCATGTTTAGCCAATCCTGAATAAATTTATTAAAATTATAGTTTTGCTGTATATTTTCTGTTTGATTGATAGTGGAACATTATCATTTTGCCACAGAATGAGAAGGAAAATGTGAAATTCAACGTGTTTTTAAAAGCTGATTTCAAAATCAGCTTGGAGAAGTCTTTGATGGGTTCTGGTGCTGTGGCACCTGAAGTGGTTCAGACAGCTGATCAGTTCATTCAAGCCCACACTCAAACAAAATGGTTGTTTTCCATCCCTCTCATAACTTAGAAAAAAGTCGTTTGTCAATGTCAGGCTTTACATGTAAAAAGTAAAACACTCTGCACCAGAGACAGAACAGTTCTTCTGGAAGGCAGAGAATTTTCTTCCAACTATTATTACATAAATGGGATAATAAAGACATCCTGGAAAATTCAGTTAGCTTCAGTTATCAATTTAATACAAAATACTGCAAATATTTCCTCAGCTATTATGTAGCTCTTCATCATAGCCTCACTATTTTGTGTGTTTATACAGTTCAAGCATGTGTGTTCACATCACGTGAACAGATCTGATGCCCACACTGGGAATTTTCTTTCCTTTTTTGCATATAGGATTGTTCCAGTTGCTAAAAGCTACAATCTACTGAAGCTGACCTATATTTACTGTGTTATTATACTGTATCTTCCCTGGTACATTGCTTTTTGAAAGCTGGGACATTGCATACTATAGCAGAGGTAGGTACAGGTTTATATCATAGATTTCAGCAGCTTAATTTCAGTGACAGAAGGCAACAGAATGGCAGCCAGGTAAGAGACCTGTTAAAAACGTGGTGAAGGGTAAAAAAATAATACTCCTTTTTCTTTCAGTCGCAGGGAGCTAGGGACATGATCCTGTTAAGCTACATACAGCTACTTCATTTACATGAGACTGTACGTCTTGATACTGAAGAGCCTCCCTCTCTTCGGTGCAGAAAAGCTGCATGTCCAGCTGATTTCAACAAGCACAACAAGGGCTTTGCACGTCATGGACTCAGCAATGTAAAAATGTGCTCTGGAGAACATAATGCAACTTTTACACAGCTGTCCCTATAAAATGTAGTTAAGACAGGTAAATTCTTAATACCAGTTTTACACAAAGATGAGAGACGAATTCAGATTTTGCTTTGTCCTAATTCCACATGCTTCTGTAAGAGGCTAGGCTCTAGCTAAGCACTTTGATTTTCTGATTGGAAGGTGATCTCCAGTGAACTGCTTGCTCCTCCATCTTTTCCTGCCCACAGATACCTCTGCCCTTCTTACAGAGAGGAAAAGCTGAGAAACAAAAGGCCCTATTCCCATCGTCCTAAAGCAGCACGTTCATGATCTGAGAGTAGCCATCTGCAGGGATGAAAGGGAGAGTGAGTGAAAGAATCAGGTACAGAACGAAGCCAGCCAAAATTCCACCAGAAAGTGATGTTTACATCTGAACAGAGCTGCACAGGGAGAAGAAGGAACACAGTGAAGGCAGAATCCCTTTCCAGCCTGATCACTAATTAATCTAAGTTTTGGAATATGATTTTTCTCTGTCTCAGAGAGACCTAAGGTGGTACATTCCTCAGAGCCATTGGAGGGGTCCAGGTCAGAGGCCTCTTTGGCAGCACTCTGGCACAAAGGACGAGCTAGGGCACTCCAGCTCTCCCCACCCCAGCTCTGGGCAGCAGCCACAAAACCAGGGCCTCCCCTTCTGGATGACCATAGCTGTACATTCGAGTTGTGTTTTTTGAAAGCCCCAGCTGCAATCTGAACGTCGAATGTAGAAGAGTAGCGACTTCCAGAGGCATTTAAACCAGGAAATTCTTCTTTGACATATTTCTGGGCAGTTTGGGCGGGTGGTATGTCACCACTTATCTGAGGGGACATGAACTAAGAGCAGGGCATTCCAGCCCTGGGAAGGTATTCACCCCTCCTAGTTAGAAGCTAGGACTTTGGGGAGCCTGTAGGAATACCCTGTCTCCAGGCAGCCGAGTTGCTGTGCGGGGCTGCAGGCTGACTGCAGAACGAGAACGGGCTGGAAATGTTGATATTTTTGTTATTGTTGTTCAATTTGCAATTCCAGCAGCCACTCCAGAGACCAATGAGATTCCTTCAGTGCCTTCTGACTGAGTAGCCAAAAGCCCTACCCTGGAGCCCAGGACAGGTGACAGCTTTCTTTTTCTTTTACCTCCTTCTCATTTAGGGAAGTTTCAATGCTGGGATGCTGGGTGGTTGGCCTGATCCAATCTCCCGGCTACTTGGAACTGATCATATTCAGTAAGAGAATTTAGAGTCCCAGATATTGTGAAGCCAGAATGAATGGAAATAAATGAAACTTTTACATACAAATTTGGCGCCACGCAAACACAGTGACTTAAGAGGAGACTGTAAATTGGGGAAAAAGAGAATATGGAGTGGAAAAAGTATTTCAAATGTTGATCCTGTGGAGACCTTTACACTAATTACTTTTAACAAACACTGAGAACGAAAGGCTGCATCAATATGCTAACATTACTCACAGCAAAGTGTGGTTTTAGACTGCCACACCATTCATCTTCTGCCTCATCTCTCTGCGTCTTGCAGACATCCAGCAAACAGATTAGAGCAAGGCTAACACGTCTGGGTTTAATTGGACATGCCCTCTTCTGCCCATAGATTTTGTCTGGAAGGAAAGGAGACTCTGAGGACCTTCTTTACATTTATGTGGGATTTCTGGAAGTCCAATGGCCCATCTGGAGCTGCTGTGTGGTAGAAACCCCAGGTTACTCAGTGTCCAAAAACCCCAGACATTTCCACAGCATCTGCACAGATCAGCTGCGGAGACCAAGTGAGTCCAACACTTCCTGGAAGTGTCAGAGGAGCTTGTGGTGCAAGTTGAAATCGGCTGTGAAGCCAGGGCAGAGTAAATTCAACGTTTCCCAAAGCAGTGGGCTTGTGGTGCACGTGGAGACCATCTGTGCAATCACAGATGATCTTCTGGCACTACCTTGTTATGTTTTCTCTTGACAATATCTTTGCCAGCATTCTGCAGAAAGACATACTGCAGTTCTGGACTAGAAAAAGAGCCCAAGGAAAAAGATCTGATATGAACCCTGGTTACCATTTCTGCTATAATTGGGAATATATTTCTACACTTGGGTCCTAACAGCTACAGTGCTAATATATGTGGACCCAGAAGTGCCAGAAGCTTCAGTCTAGAGATCCCATGCTGGCACCATGAAAGCTAGCTTGGTATGAAGGCTGCAAAAAATATCCTTCTGGGAATCTGTTTGGGAGGGGTAGGGAATGTTCAGCTGCTGGATATGAACAGAAAGAAAAGGTTACCAAGTTTTACTTTTGTTAGAAAGCAAAATGCGGCAGAATCTGATTTTTGGTGGACATCAGGGTGAAAAGGAAGATGCAACTAAACCTTTCTAGCCTTTTCTTACTTCTGAAATAACTCAAAAAAGTATTTAGAGAGAGAAGAAACTGCAGTACTTTTAATCATCACCAGCAGGTCTTTAACCTCACAGGAAACAGAAAAGGAAGGACACATTGTAAAATACCCAGACAGACTAAAGGTCATTCTTCTTTCCCTCGGGATGAAACATTGCATCTCGCCTTAAGGACAAATATGCATCTACTATATACACGCTGTCACACAGCACATCCACATCTCTTCACTGGCACTTGATAGTGGCATAGCAAGTTTACATTTGAAAATAGACATAGGCACAGCAGCAGTGAGCAAGCATGCAAGCAAGCAACATAATAGAAAAAAACCAAGACACTTCCCCACATTGACAGAAGGATTGACCCAAGCCAGAAATATTTAATGGCTGTGTAGTTAAAATCATGTATATTACACCAAAATATTATTCTTGCGGAGTCTAAGTTAGGAGGTAGGAAATTAGTCTGATGAAGCAGCCCAGAGCAGAATACGCTTTCTAGAGCTCAACATTTTCACAGATTTCAGACAGTTCCCAAAACCTGCATGCAGGACACGCAAGAGCAGCACAGAGTAACCAATCTGGCTGGGATGGTTACAGCAGGCTGAGGGGCAACCAAACATGTTGCCACCCCTGCCACACCTTTCACTGAGGGAAAACACCTTGGCTGAAGGATGGCTGGGCACTATCCTGCCGGAACACATTCCTTCACCCACAAACAATTTCTTTAGGTTCTTGCAGTCAGTTGCTTCACTTTCCAGTATCTAGTCTAAGACCTACCAGGGGCTGCTGGCTGACAGTACGGCTGCAGATAATTCACACGTTAGGATGGGACCTTTTTTCTCTTTTTCTCTTGAAAGCCTGAGGGCCAGCAAGGGGTGGTGGTGCTCAGAGCCAAGTGCTTGTTCCCTCAGTGCTCTGGTGCAGGGGGGACCGCTTCACTGACCACTATACACAGGGCTGTTAGGATCTGCTTGCCCTTCTGAGGCCACTGTGTCTTTCAGGGAACCAGAAGGGCTCCCACTTTCCATAGCTGGGAGCACAAAAGAGGGAGATTTTCATCTCCAGCTCTTTGTGCCTTCAGAAGGAGGGTGGAGATGGGCCTCCCAGCAACACAGCACTGCTGCTAATGAGAAGGCAGAGGGGGAACTGTGGGCAGAAAGGAGGAGGTTGAACACGTGGATGGTTCTTGCTGCAGCGCTTCAGGACCTGTTGCTTATTCTTATGTGCCGGTAGTATGCTTAAGCAGCAGGAAAAAATAATACTCTGTAAAGCTTCTCTTAAATGAGATATTATCAGCAAACTTACTCTTTGACTAATAACATTAGTTGCACCAGAGGGTTTAGGTAGGATATCAGGAAAAATTTCTTTGCTGACAGGGTTATCAAGCATTGGAACAGGTTGCCCAGGGAAGTGGTGGAGTCACTATCCCTGGAGGTATTCAAAAGACGTGTAGATGTGGCACTTCAAGACATGGTTTAGCAGTGGACTTGGCAGTGCCAGGGTAATGGTTGAACTCGAGGATCTTAAGTCTTTTCCAACCTAAAGGATTCTATGATTCTATTTATAGACAAATAATAAGAAACAACGATTCAGAACCACTAAATTAAATTGTCAAAACCAGTGAAGGATGCTGTCCTACCAGCTGTGGGGCCAACACTCACACCCCCCATGCCATGTCCTCCATAGGGGTGTGAGGGTAAGTGGGCAGAAGCAGGTCACAACACCCTTAACACATTGAGAAGTGACAAAACACTGTCTTCCCAGTCGTGCCTAAAAAATACTTCAAATCTGTGAGCTTTGCCTTAGCTTAACCACCCAACACATGAACATTTCAAACGATAAATTGTCAGTAGTGCCCTTATTCTACTCTGAGGCTGGAATCTGTATGGTCTTCATTGCTGCCTTGGACAAAGGTGACCAGGACTCAGCTGCACACTCCAAGGGAAGGAAACAACCTAGGAGAGTTGCTGACAAAGGCTATCTTGAGCAGATGAGCTCAGGGACCGATGCCTTGTCAGGGTGTGAATAGTCCATAGGGAGATGCTGCTCTCTCCACCAGTGCAACCCCACTGTGCAGCTGCTGTCTTTTCCACAAAAGGCATGCTTCATCCAGGCAGCTGTGTCAGGGAGCTTGGAGACAGCTGTTCAGGTGACCCCTAACATCTGGGGAGAATGGCAAAACCCATTCAACACCTCTCTGCCACAGAGAGGAGAGGCAGCTCGCTCCTCCTGTATGTTCCTCTCCTGCACGGTTTACAGCCTAGGTAGGTTCCTCTTCAACTGGCTGGGAGAACCGAACCACTCACTGAGGGCTTTGGGAGAGGCAGAGCCTGTTTACGGCCTGGAGTGGTGGGACAAGGCCAGGACAGGGGAGGGAGGGAGCAGAGCCTGCTGTTCTAGCAGGATTGAGGGGGTGGGTTGCTCAGCACTCCCTGCCCCGTTGCACCTTCCCTGGGAGCCACAGGCTTAGGGGCTATGGAGACAGTAGTGCCACCAGCAGCGGGTGCCTGTCGCCTTTGAGGGCTGGTGCCATTGTCCCAGTGACTGGCACCGAAGCTGTTAATTCTCCCTTAGGGGAAGGCGAGCTAGGGATTTCACATCTTGAGGAGGCTGGGCTTTCAGCAGCCACACCGCAGAGGGTGGGGGACACAAATCCCTTTAGAGAGAGCCTGAATTGCAGTACTGCTGAACAGCTTGAGCTGCAGAGGGGCCAGAGGAATCTCTCACTACTCCACACCCTGTAAATCCTTTGCTAATTGCTTTATTGCCATTATTTGTGAAGATAAAGGAAAAGGATTAATTAACTAAGAAAGAAGAGCACACATCTCCCTAGATTGGCTCCATTAATTGATATGGGAGGGAGAAAAATCAATTAACAAATTCTTTTACCTTCCTGATCAGTCTGGAAACAGAGCTGTGATGCTTTTTGGGAAGGCAGCATTGTGAACGGTAAAAAAAACAGTCGGCTCCCCCAACCAGCTATAGTTCATTCATCCGGCAGTTTGCAGTTTACACCACTTAATCTGGTGGTGTAAAGGCTGTGCTTTGCAGATATTTTGCAGTTCTATGACAACAGGCAGAAACATAACAGTGTCAGAGAGCATATGGGCACCAAGACTTTAATTTTGCTGCCTCACTCTTAGCAGAGGGCTAGGATTTGTGATTGTATCACAAAGTATATCTCTCTAAAATAATTATAACATGGACATTCGTGTCCCCTGGCATTTTAAGTTAGATCATGATTTTCTGTAATGTATGAGAAGGAGCAAAAGAAAAGAATACCACATTTTGCTTGTCTTCTTGAACCTTTGTACCAATTCAGAGCTAGACTGAGATGCAGGAATCTACCCAAGATTCCTTTCGTATGGCATATTAGTCGAAGGAAATGAATGGTCCCCCAGGATAAGGCCTCAGAGGAAAGGAAGCATTTGATGAATGAGGTTAGAAAGGTCTCTGTGTAGCTGTGTCATGCCTCAGTAAGGGCTTCTCCAGACAAGAACGATAGTGGTTTCCACTGCCTACACAAACAAGGGAGGATATTCAGCATCTGTGTTGCAATGTATAAAAAACAAACAAATAACAACACCCATCAGAAACCCAACTCACCCTATTTCTACAGTTTCATCTAAAGCAATTGGAGTAAACCAGATGTAATGTATTCAATTGTTTAAGCACCATAAATCATTACTTTGTGTTAAAAAACAAAGACGGGGGGAGAGTTGTAGTTATCAACTGGGAATTACACAATTTGAATCTGATGTCTTGGGCAGTGATTCTTAAGTTTCGCTGTCACTGTCTCCCAGGGACGAAATTAGTGAATAAAGGAGAAAAAGATGGCACAGGCACTGAAACAGAGAAAAAAATGCAAGAGAGGGACAGAGCAAGCTAATAAATAAAACAGGAGCCTGAAGGGAAGAGCTGCTTTGTCAGAATATAAATATTTCCCTTCCCCTTTTATCTTTAATGTGGTGCGAGGAGCTTATTAAGGGGAAGTGCAGCTCTGTCCCTGGAGTCCATCCACATAACCATGTAGGGAGCTCAGTCCAACACAACCGGTACAGCCACACACACATAAACTTTTCTCTGCTGGAAACAAATGTAATGTACCAAGTAATAAAAGGGAAAGCAGGAACCCACGGTGGTCATTACAACTCTTATCTTGCTGGCCCTCGTGCTGCTTTACATTAACGGGCACCAGTGCTGCCAGGGGCCCTGGTCAGGGAACTCTGCTCTCCTTGGGTCTCAGTTGCAGCCTGGGAAGAACAAACCTTATCCTCCTGGTACTGCAATATAGGGAAAACCAATGTGGCAGCTTATAACAAAGCCAAATTTGGGGTTGGGTAAACAAAAAGAGGGAGGGTGTGATGAACGAGTGTGTGCAAAGAGGGAAATGCTGCACTGTGAAGAGACCACACTGTGCATTAAGCACTGAGGAAGAAGCTTTTCCTTCTAACCATGGCTCGGCACAGCTGTGCCTGGCAGACAGGCAAGGCCTTGCCTTCCTGCAGTGCCACGCTGGGCCCCGTGCACAGAGAGAACAGTCAAGCATGAAGCAAAATTTTGTATTAATGGCTCCTCTCCCCGAGATCTGGTTTCCAATAATGACTTGGTTCCCCTTCCCAGTGCTGGCACAAGCATCTCTTTGCCGGCCCTTCAAGATGTTCGACCATATGGCTGCACAAAGCTGCACCATCAGTCAAAGCCTCCAAGTCAGGAAGGGGACAGTTTCAAATTGCTGCTAGCGGATCCTTTCCCACTATTTTCCTTGACTGAGCTGTCATAGATACAGGTGTCAACCTGGCTTCTTTACTGCTTCATTCTTTTCATCTACCCTTAAAAAAAAGGAGGGGGGTGGGGTGGGGGGGAAAGGAGAGAGCAAAAAAAGAAGAGCTTTGCATTTCCTCTACTCAGGCCTTAAAATGGAAAAATGAAGGGAATTCATTGTTGGTGCTTGCTGATCCCTCCACCCCTACTGTTGCACCACTGCGGCCCTTTGAGCATGACAAAATGAGCTCCCCAGGCTTGATTATGCAAGCCACTAATTCCTCCTCTAGGCAAGGGGGTGCTTGGGCTCTGTGGCTATACAATTTGGGTTTACCCAGCTTTTGGTTTTGTTTCTGTTTATAGAGGCAAACACTTGGGCATTTTTATATTAAAAATGGACCTGATTTTTCTTTTAGCTATATGCTAGTGAACAGGAAGAGACTGTCACATACAGACTCTTTTCAATCCTTTTTCAGAAACATTTTGGGTTTTCTCCCATGATGCTTCCACATGAGCTCCTATCCCAATTGTAATTTTTTCATCATGTTCGAAAAACAGATTACTTCAAATACTACCAGTAAACTGAATTTTCTTGAAAAGGCTTTCAACAAGCAATTCTTTTCAAAAGTGATTTTGATAAAAGTGTAGTGAAAAACATGTACGTTTTAAATAAATATTTTTAAAGATGGACAAAAACAATAATGAGTTTTTATACAACCCTCATGCCAGTTCTTGGATTTTTTTAGCTGGCCCTGTTAAGAAACAAGCCCTCAAACCCTAGGGAATTATTTAGCAAAATACCATTTGTGCTGGCTCTCTCAGCTGCCTGGCTTCAGTTGCAGTTTCCCTGGAGTGGGTAAGTGCCTCTGAAGAAGCTCGGAAGTGGCCTGGGTCTCCTGGCCACCCACAGCCCTGCTGGTGGGCACCTGGAATCTGATAGTATCTTAAAGGAAGAGTTGGTCTAGCCAAAAATAACCGAACAACAAAAACTGACCAGTTTTAAGGTATGCTTTTGAAGCAAATCTAATTTTTAGATCTTTGATGTTTTAAGCACAACTACCCTAGACATTCTTGGAAAACAGAATGCTTCTCTGGAAAACTGTTTGGCAAATTTGGAGTCTGGTGAGTAGCTATTATTCAGCTGCTCAGGTTGCTTTGGAGAGCCCAAACTGACCATATCTGTGTAATATCAAGGGAGCAATGCCTATAGACTTTACTCACAAAGAGCTGACCCTTGTGGTCAGGGAGAGTATTGAGTCACAGAAACAGATGGAAATCAGATGGCTGCAGCAGCTCCCACTGCCTTGCCCTGCCCTGCTGCTCTCCTGCAAGTGGCTGCCCCTCATGCAGGGATCTCTGGGCCATAAGTAATGTGGTTCCAGGAATCACCTCAGTTTGCAGCTCAAAGAAGGGAAGTAACCCGGTGCCAAATCTGAACTGCTCCAATACAGTGAGGCACGCAACAGCAGCCCTACAATGGCTCTGAGCTGAGCGCAGACGTCCTTGCCCTGGAGGAAGCGATCTGGGGCACAGGGCAGGGGATGTCTGGGGACAGTCACCACTCCATCTTTCCACAGGCTGGTTCATGAGTCATCATCCTCCTCTACTACAACTTGCATGAATAAGATCTCACTGGGCAGAAAATGCCTTTACTGTTGTGCCTAGGATAGCACCAAGGATTACAGTGCTCTTGGATAATAACAATGATAACAATGGTGCACTTTAAAAGCCTACTGTCTCCTGAACCAGAAGCCACCGATCTGATGTTGCCTCTTTCAAATTCAGGTAAAAACAACTTATGGCACCTCACAAATTCCCACAGATCAGCAACTTTAAAAAAATACTATCAGTGTCCATACAGACTTTCCAGGATTAGCACTCCTTCACCATCACCCTGTGGGTCAGCTTCTAGGACACAACAGGAGGACTTGCTTGCTTTGCCCAGAAAGTAATTATTTTCATATTAGACCTCGTTTCCCTACATTATCCCCTCCGCCCCCACCAGCAACAGCCTTTATGAAAATAAACCAGTAGGAGTTTGGCAAAGACACCACCATTAACATTTCTGTTTCAGCAGTTGCACTTTAATAGCTATCAGCAGCTGGAATTTCAGTTTTCACACCCCAGGCAAAATCCTGCACCTACAGCAGCACGGAGCTGGGAGGCAGGGTCAAACAGAGGGATGCCACCTATTGCTGTTCCCAGCACCACTTCCTACAGCACAGGTCTGGCAGCGACGCTCGCTGCTCGCCCCACGGGTGGGACCAGCCCCTGCCCGACGTGCCCAGCTCCCCCGAGTGCGGTCGGGAGTAGCACTGCGGGACAGGATCCTGGGAGCAGCACTGCAGAAAAGGAGCTCGGGACCAGCACTGTGGGACAAGTTCCTGAGACCAGCACTTCGGGACAGGCTCCTGGGAGCAGCACTGCGGGACAGGCTCTCGGGAGCAGCACTGCGGGACAGGTTCCTCAAACCAGCACTTCGGGACAGGCTCTCACCGCAGCCTCGCCGGGACCAGCACACGCCTGCCCACTGACATCAGAAAGGAAACAGCAACCTGCCAAACTTTATGATTTCCTTCAAAATCCGATTTTTTTTCCTAGCAGTAACTTCTGCTCCAAGCGAAACCCTCAAGCCTGTTTGTAAACACTCTCGAGTAGCACAAGTTTAGAACACCTTGGAGTGCTACAATATTAATGTTTTCAGAGATAGTGAGTGCATATCTTTGCAATTTTAAAACTGTTGCTTTCTAAAATGGCTCGTGAAGAGTCCCTTACCTTGTAGTATGTATCCCTGCCTGTTGAAAATTCCAACGTAATTATGAGCGAGTCCACCATCAAAGTCACGGCTTAACTGGACATGCATAGCAGCGGACCAAAATATGACTTTATGGCTTTCTATCAGGTCAACAAGTTATAATAATTGAAAGAAAATCAGCTCACCCCATCAACGTGGTTCAACAAAAGCCCCTCAGCAAACTGCATCCAGCTGCACTCATGTAAGGAAAGCAAACGAGAAACAGAGTTAAAATTTGAGCTTGAGAGCTGTACAGCTGTCTTTGAGATGCTGTGAGTTTTCAGTTCTCTCCAAACTTAAGGGGATGATCTGTGGGAGCAATGAGAGCAGGACATGGTATTTTTAGAAGTCAGGAGTGAAACAATCCACTACATCAAGCACATAAGAATTTGGCAGCAAATTAGGATTTGAGAGCTCTGAGTACCTTCCCCAGACTGAGTCTGTGGATTACTAAATACTGTAATGTGTTTTAAGTCACAAACATTTTCCTAGAATTTTTTATCATTTAAAAACAAACAAACCAAACCAAACAAAAACCCCAAACAACAAAACAACCACCAAAATCCACCAAAGATTGAGAAAAAAACCCCAAAACAAATATACACACATTCACAGAAAGTAACTGAATGCCCATTGTTCCAAGGTCTAGCAAAGAAAAGAAATTGTAACTGTGGTACAGGCAAATGTAGGGGCTGCAAACGGCATGCAGATTGAGACTGAATTCAGAGCAGAATTGCAGATGTTACTTTGAATTTCCCAGCTTTGGTAGGTGCAAACCAGACATATGATGTTATTTCTTTTTAGCCCATATGAGAAAATGTTACATGCAGCGGAAATCTATTTCAGACAGCAGTGTTTCCTTAGCAGAATGGGATTTCTGTGATGATTTGCTTTGCTCCATCTGCTTCTAATTATTGCTCAATTCAAACAGCTATTTCTGCATTGACTTGCAGGAATCTCAGAAGGCACCTTCTACGTAGGCAAGAAGCATAGCCCATAAATAATTTCAAAAAGTATTAAAGAGGGGAAGCTTCATAGCTTTTCATTCCAATCTGACTATGTGGTATTTAAATAAACCTCTGTGGCTTTCCAGTAACATAGTAGGAACTCCCAGGTGGCAGGGCTGGGGGAAGAGAGGGAGGAGAGCACTAAACATACTAATGAACATGTAATTAAGAAAATGGGCCCTCATTCCCTGCAGAGACTCCATGAGGAGGGAACTTATTTGAAGTGCTGCTTTCTGGTTCCCCTTCCTCCATGGAAGGTAATCAGCTGAATATCTCCAGTACCAGTCACAGCTCCAGTGGTCCCAGCTCCAAGAGAGTGCAGTCAATGCAGGTTGACACCAAGGTAGAAATCACAGTTTGAAAGCAAGTGATTAAAAAAAGGTAAAGGAGAGATGTGATGCTGGTCCACAAACCTCAGGATCCCAGTTTCTCAGGACAGATGTCTGTAAGCATTGGTGTTAGACCTCTGCCCCTTTCCCTTAAACAGCATTGCTACTGTCTCCCAAACCAGAAGCCACTGGTGTGATGCTGCCTAGTTCAAATTCAGGTAAAAGCAATTTATAGCACCTCACAAATTCCCGTGCATTGAGCATTGAAAAGCTGTTTGGTCACTGCAGCCTGGGGGCCCTTGTGGAAAGGGAAATTCTCCACAAGGCAGCATCATCCATCTCCAGGGTGTGCAGAGATGCAGCAGGCAGTAGCCCTACACAGCAAACCTTCAAGTGTCCTTGAAGCAGAGAACCACCATGGCAAGTGGGTCTCCAAGGCATGACTGGGACCAAAGGAGGAAATAATTCTTTGTAACAGCGTAAATGTAATTGTGAAGAACAGGGGTTAATTTGTGCAAGCTCATTATGAAGAGGGAAAAGTAATTAAAATGTTTGTTTCTCTTTCCAATCCAATTTTGGAAGTGGAGTTGGTTAAGGAAATCTCACCCTAAACATAGGATGGTAGCAGTGATTGGTAATTTAAGCATTCATGGGAGGAGACAGGATTTTGTAAACAGAGGCTTAGGAATTCCTTAGCCTCTTTAGACATCTGGCAGATTCTGTATTGAATAACAGCTCTTCTTCCCTTGTTTTCTAAGCTTTAGGAAACAACATGTTTCTGGAGGCTGCACTCAGCTTTAGTGAGTCTTAACCAAGCAAAGATAAACCATTTGTTTGAACATCAGGCAGTGGCTTCCTGCCTGTATGATTGTTGGATGGTAGAACCACGTCCCAAGAGAGATGACAAGAGTCCCATTATTCTAGGCATTTAAAATTAGACTAATTATACCACTATCATATGTAATAGCAGGACCTAGAAGATATAATGGATCTTTCCCACCTCTTACTTTGGGCTAAATCCAGGTCTTCTTCCTACATAATCAGAGATTGTGGCTTTGATGAGTATCCTGCTGTTTCCATTGAAACAAGTGAAACCTCAAACAGGACAAGTGCAAGCCTTCAGTCTGTGCATTGAAGAAGATTTAAAATGTTACCTCAAATAGATGAATCTACAGAAAGACAAAACTAAACCAAGGTTGGGCATAAAGGACAAAATGCATATCACAATGCATCTGACCATTGCAGCACACCTCACAACCAAAGGGTATCAACAGGGGAGTGATCAGAGCAACCAGTCACTATGTCCATACCAGCCCTGGGGCTAGAAGCAAAACATAATTCAGTTTTCAAAAATATTGTGGCACCATCTGCAGTGAGCTAGGGAAGTTATGCACTAACTTGAGAAACTCGGCTGTTTTTCATTAAAGTTTTACGTACCTCAGTTGTAACAGCCTTACATTGCTAGAGCTGCATACAGAAATGCTCCCTTGTAAGAGACTGGTTGCCTTAATGGCAGCTGACAAATGGGACAGCTCTATGGAATTGGCTGGCCCAATGAAGAAGAACCAGTATTTTTTTAGCTTTTCCGCAGACTTTTCTGCAGGGTTTTGCAATTGTGCAGCTCCTTCAGGAAGGACCTAGAGATCAGGTGTTAGCATTTGTCTTTGACCTCAGAAGCTGAAGGGGGGGTTATAGAAGGGGGACGCACACAGAAGGAACAAAATCACTGGGTTTTGGAGGAAAAGGGATGTCTGATAGATAGTCCAGACTAGGTCATGGACCCATGGTATGGACAAGAGGTCTAAGGGAATACAGTTCTGGGAAGGGGAGCTTCAACCACAAAGATGCTAGTCAGCTTCCTAAAAAACATTGCATGGTTATGAGAGCAAGCAGGTAAGGCTATATTTATTTTTGTTTGGATCTCTAATAGTTTTAGAATTATAAAGCAAGGAGTGACTCTGCTAGAGACCTTTGCATATCTGTGAGTCATTTTCACTGACATAGGAGAAGCTCAGGATAAGATGAAGCATCCATAAGACTGCCACTCCTGCAGAAACTAAGAGAAAGTAGCCAGCCCAGGGAGCCTGGGGCAGGTCCATCCCAAGCAGTTCTTCTCCTGGTGCTGCCCAGGCTGATACATCACATACCCCAGTGTATATGGAATCTGCCAAAATCAGCTACAGCAGTCTAGAAAGTGTCTAGCCACCATACTAGGTCAGAAGCACCTTTTAAAATTTAAAGGATCAGAAAGTAAGCTCCCATGTGCCTATGCTACATCCAGATTCTCAAAACAGGATCTTCCTCACTGATGGAAAGAGGACCGCAGACACGAATATCATCGTTTCCAACTGTTTCTGAAATTTCCCTTCTTCATACTGCAGTACACTGCACCCAGACATAATGGTGACAGGGCCTGGCTGATAATACTGCTGCCAGTAAATAATTTGTCTTGTTAAAAAGGCAGTTAGCCTAAGAAACTGACATAGGGATGGATTTCCTGGGTTCTATACCAAAGGCCCTCTGCAGCCTTAAAAGTCTGAGAAAGCAGATTAAATTCACTTTAAAGAAAAAGGGGATTTCAAAGTATCATGAAAGGGTTAAAATGTAACTGATGTCCTCAATGAACTGCTGAGTGGGGGATGAGCAGATCAGCTTCAGGTTTTGTTTTCTTATTCAT
Organism: Pachycephala philippinensis; assembly: GCA_013397055.1. NCBI lineage: Eukaryota > Metazoa > Chordata > Aves > Passeriformes > Pachycephala > Pachycephala philippinensis. The sequence continues at coordinate 83,784 of VWZT01009954.1, forward strand.
GGATCTTAGAGATAAAGGCAATCATCAGCCTGATAACTCATCCTTGTGAATGCTTTCTAAAGTTTCCCCCAGTCTGACCATAAATGTGGAGGACAGTGCTACTTCCCTGTATCCTTTGGGATACTACTTCATAAACGAATAATTATTGTATAAATCCATGATGCAAACAGCTTTTACCTTTCTTGCTGTGGGAAGCCACATCCCCTCCAGCAGTATCCCCTTCCTTTTGTCACCTGTGCCCTCCCCATATGCTCTTTTCAATCAGTTTCTTATGTCTTCTGCCTAATTTCAAATTAAGGGTCCGTGGTGGGGGGCAGGGCCTTGCTTTTCCCACTCCCTGCCCATGAAATACGAGGCTCTCCCGCTTCACTACAGAAAGACTGGATTTCTTTGATGAGCTCTGACAAGATGTAATTTAGACTAATCTATCAGACTGATAGAAATGCAAGCAGATATAATACTGTAAACTTATTTTATTTCTAATTATGCAAATAATTATGTAAAATAGGCAATGCATAATTTCCCCCCAGGCTCCTGGCATTTCTCCACTAAGCTTTAGGGAGTGCAAATTTTGATGTTCTTAGCTCAATAGCCTGTCTGATCATGTAAGGCTGTATGTAAGCATGCTTCAAAATGTCGAGGTTAAAAGTGTCATAAAAGTTATTTACTAAAAGTAACTGGGACAAATCTCACAGCTCAGGCGGTGGCACCGGGACTTTGGCAGTGCTGGCTGGCAGGACGTCAAGGGAGGTGAGGTCCAGCAAGTTTCTGTAGGTGGAAAGGAGAAGGGGGAAGGAATGGCCTTTGTTCTGCTGAGGGCAAGGAGGACTGAAAGCCTCGCAACAGGTAATCTGAAAATGTTCTCCCTCAGGCACGCAAAATAAGCGGTGGGGCAGGGAGGGGGTGTTTTGTTTTGATTTCCCTCCCCCCATGGGAAGAGTTTCCTATCAGATGGGATGGGAAACAAGGAAAATTATATTGGCACCATCTAAGGAGGCTTTAAAACAGCAGGAAAAGACATCATGTAGGAATTCCACCGCTCACTTTGACTTAGCTTGGAAGTTGAACTGGATTTATTTTTAAATGAGTAAAAAGACAGATAATTGTTTATTCCCAACAATTCCTCCCTATGCACAGTAGTCTAGTCAGACAGCTCCAGAGTTGCTATCAACACCTGAGACTGTAAATTTATTCTGGAATCTAGGATTTGCCAGGACTTTGCTTGTGCAAGTTTACTGCTGGCAGACCATGCAGTGTACTTAGAACATTAGTAGTTAGGAGATTTTTAGAGAAAACCTTTTGAACTGCTCTGTGGATGCAACAGACAACTTGTCGGACGCTGCAAAGTCTTGTGCAGTGCGTTTGTTCTGGGTGACTGATAACCTGGCTAACGGTGGCTGCTGTGCTGATGAGGATCCCTCCTGTTGTGCAGAAATTTAAGTAATTTTGCAGGCTGCCGTTTGAACTGTAGCTGATGGTACTTACAGAGGTTCTGGATGCTTTGGAGTAACCTGTGTTCCAGAATCATGAATTTTGCTGCTTTTTTGTTTTACTTTTCCTTTTCCTTCTCTTTACTGTCCCCTGAAAGCTGTCAGGATGTCTTAGACTGACTTAGGAGTCTGATTTTCTTACACCACAGTGTGCCATTTTGAGACTGCCATTACCTCTCTCAGTGATTGTTTCCCATCTCCCTGTGGGTCTAAATAGAAAAAAGACCTTGGAATTTGGTAACATGCCCAAGAGACTTTCTTCATCCATCTTAATAAATCCTGTTGCACATTCCTGCCATCTGGGATGACCTAGGAGCCATGTGATAAGTTTACTCTCCTCTCTCCCTAAGAAATAATGTAAGACATAATCCTTCTTCCTTTCTGCCAACCTTTTCACTTTTTTTTCCCCTTTTGCTTCACTTTGATTCTACGTTATGTTCGTAAGTGTAAAGGATGCTTTTATAGCATGTATCAGAGATACTAGTTGTCTTTTTGTTCATGCCATTGTTTGGACGAATGACTCTAACAAATGGCACCAGTAGAAAACTGGGGGAGCCACTGATGCCATCTGCCCTGTCTTGTAAATAAATGTCCAGTTAAAGCCTTGCCACTTGATTTGCCATCCCTTACTCGGAATAGTTTCTGTCACTGTGTCCCCATTGCTGGAAGGTAGCTACTTGCAATACAATTTTACTAGCTCTGGACTTGTTTCTTTACATAAATCAGAATGAGCAATACATGGCACACAAAGTTTGAGGTTGCTTTACTTTCTCTCTGCATTGTCATTGCCTGCCAGTGAAACATCTCATATCATCCAATGTTTTTCATAGTGAATATCACAAAGTGTTTTGTGGATGAAGACAGTCATATAAGCCAAAGTAAAAAAGAAAGGCTGTAAAGTGATTATTACAGATTTGGGGGGCAGGGGAGGAAGGAGGAAACAAAACCCCCCCAAAACAAACCAAATCAAGCCAAACAAAAAAACCCCAAACAAACACACATACACACACACACACAAAAAAAAAAAAAACCCAACCCCAAAAAAAAACCCCAAAAACCAAAAACACAAAACAAACAAACAACAGGAAAACAACCCCCAAAAAACCCCAAACAAAACTGTGGAAAGAATAATTTTATTGAAAGCTACTAATGGCCAAAAACCAAACAACAGAGTAGACAAATTCATGTAAATTTGTCCCTTGGGTGGTTATCTAGGTGAAGAGTATCACAAAAACCTGCTTAGTCACTAGGTGTAGAAAAGCAAGGAATTTAGATAACAAGCCTTAAAAAATTGAAAAACTGAGTTCCTCTAAGGCACTCTCAAACAGCCATAACTGAGAAAGTAGAAAAGACATTTCTTTTGCAGAAAGAACTGTTGCAGCCATGACTAGCTAGTCCTTCCCATATGTATTTTTTTTATATGCACAGTATTATTTTTAAAAACATCTCCATTAAGAGGAGTAAATCTATTTTAGCAAGCCTGTTTATAACTGTCAACTTGTCTTAAGAAATGTAACAAAAGCTGCAGCACCACAGTCTTACTGGCATGCGGACACATTGTTCATGAGCAGTAGAGGATATGGAAAACATTTGTCCAACAATTGCTGTTGGAGCTCCCTGAGCCAAACCCTGCTCTCTTTAACTGCCCTTGAGGATGGTACAGATTGATGTCTTTGCTTAGCTGCTAACAGAAGCACAATCCTGAGGAAAGGAGTAAAAGTAAGAATTTGAGTACTACAGGGGGACCTCTGTCCTCAAAGTGAAGGATGGGGTAAGTTGAATGATACTTGGCTCGAGCCTATCTTTGAGCACAAACTCTCATGGGCCAGTGAAGCAGATGCAGGCCTTGTTGCAGGGCTTTTGTCAAGCACTCCCCTTCTGTGCTGCCGAAGACATGCTCTGCTTGCACATAGGCTGGATGGTCCCAGCTCCCCGTGTTTTGGCAGTGCACCTCAAAACACAGCTATGCTGCAAACCCCACATTCCTGTCCTTAGCAAATGTATGTTGGTGTCTAGTTCTAGATCTGCTTGGCCTAGCAGGCCAGTAACAGCCCTCTCCCCACCTATGCCATTTTCTCTCCTGCAGGCAGGGTGCTTTCACAGAGGAACTCCTGGTTTTTCACTGTTTAATCGAGTCTCTTAAGGAATCGCAGCAGTGCAAACGGGGATTTAAAATTTCTCCTCTTTGCTTAGGTAACACTGGACGTTTGAAAGAAAGCTGCCTTCCCCCAGCTAGGGCTTAGATCTGCATGAATAAAGCGTTTATTCTGCCAGCAAAAAGCAACGGTCATGCTGCGATAACAAATCAAACCCCCCACGCTGGGGAGGTGATGGCGCACAGACACGACCATCTCAACTACGCAATAGGATCATTCTGCAAATGTACCCGGGTGCTGGGTTTGGTGGGTTTTCTTTTCCTTACGCTAGTGCTTTTTTCTTCCTTTTTAATAACTCCGGGCACAGGCAGCTGTTCGCATTTTCAAAGCCTGCTCAGAAAGCAGCCAGTTAATTTTAGTTTGCTCGGGCCACCCTGAGCGAGCTGCCGGGGCCCCCCCGCCTTCCCGGCTGTGCCGGGCAGCGCGGGGGGTGGGGGCCGCGGGCGGTTCCTCCCGGCCCGGCCCGGCGGGGATGGGAAAAAGTTGTTCCCAACTTTTTTTCCCCTGGCGCGAGCTCCTCCCCCTCCCC
>VWZT01009954.1:88552-161297 GCA_013397055.1 Pachycephala philippinensis
GCCCCCGGCCGTCCCGGCGATGCGGGCTGGAGGAGAATGCGGCGGAGCGGCCGCCGCCGGCTGCCCCTTGCTGGGGCTGGCCGCGCTGCTGGCCGCCCTGCTGGGGACCCCCGCGGGTGCGACGGCACAGCAGTACCACGGCGAGAAGGGCATCTCCGTGCCGGACCACGGTTTCTGCCAGCCCATCTCCATCCCGCTCTGCACGGATATCGCCTACAACCAGACCATCATGCCCAACCTACTGGGCCACACCAACCAGGAGGACGCAGGGTTGGAGGTGCACCAGTTCTACCCGCTGGTCAAGGTGCAGTGCTCGCCCGAGCTGAAGTTTTTCCTCTGCTCCATGTACGCGCCGGTGTGCACGGTGCTGGAGCAGGCCATCCCGCCCTGCCGCTCCATCTGCGAGCGGGCACGCCAGGGCTGCGAGGCCCTCATGAACAAGTTTGGCTTCCAATGGCCAGAGCGGCTCCGCTGCGAGAACTTCCCTGTTCACGGTGCCGGTGAGATCTGCGTGGGGCAGAACACGTCGGATGCCCCACCAGGACCTGGTGGTGCGGCGGGTCGGGGGGTCACTGCCCCCCCCACAGCTGGCTACCTCCCTGACTTTCTCCCCCCGCCACAGCCACCCTCTGGCTTCTCCTTCTCTTGCCCCCGGCAGCTCAAAGTGCCCTCTTACTTGGGCTACCGGTTCCTGGGGGAGCGGGACTGTGGAGCCCCCTGTGAGCCAGCCCGGCCCAATGGGCTCATGTACTTCAAGGAGGCAGAGGTGCGATTTGCCCGGCTCTGGGTGGGCGTGTGGTCTGTGCTTTGCTGTGCCTCCACCCTCTTCACCGTGCTCACCTACCTGGTAGACATGCGTCGTTTCAGCTACCCGGAGAGGCCCATCATCTTTCTCTCGGGCTGCTACTTCATGGTGGCAGTGGCCTACGCAGCAGGCTTCTTGCTGGAGGAGCGGGTGGTGTGTCTAGAACGCTTCTCTGAGGACGGCTACCGCACTGTGGCCCAAGGCACCAAGAAAGAAGGCTGCACCATCCTCTTCATGATCCTTTACTTCTTCGGCATGGCCAGCTCTATCTGGTGGGTCATCCTATCCCTCACCTGGTTCCTGGCTGCTGGCATGAAGTGGGGCCATGAGGCCATTGAGGCCAACTCCCAGTATTTTCATCTGGCTGCCTGGGCTGTGCCTGCTGTCAAAACCATCACCATCTTGGCCATGGGGCAGGTGGATGGGGATGTACTCAGTGGGGTGTGTTATGTAGGTATCTACAGTGTGGACTCGCTGAGGGGCTTTGTGCTGGCACCCTTGTTTGTGTATCTCTTCATTGGCACTTCCTTCTTGCTGGCTGGCTTCGTGTCCTTGTTTCGCATCCGCACCATCATGAAGCATGATGGCACCAAGACAGAGAAACTGGAGAAGCTGATGGTGCGCATTGGTGTCTTCAGTGTCCTCTACACGGTGCCTGCCACCATTGTCCTGGCGTGTTACTTCTACGAGCAGGCCTTCCGTGGCACCTGGGAGAAGACGTGGCTCCTCCAGACCTGCAAAACATACGCTGTGCCCTGTCCCAGCCACTTTGCCCCCATGAGCCCAGACTTCACTGTCTTCATGATCAAGTACCTCATGACCATGATTGTTGGGATCACGACTGGCTTCTGGATTTGGTCTGGCAAAACCCTTCAGTCCTGGCGACGCTTCTACCACAGACTCAGCACCGGCAGCAAAGGCGAGACAGCAGTATGAGACACCCCTGTCCCCTCTGGCACACACATACTCACACATGCACACAAGCAGAGGAGGCAGAGGAAACAGATACTCAGCATAGGAGTAGGGCAATGGTTCCCTGAAGAGGGAGAAAGGGAGGCTTTTCCAAACTTTTTCTTCCTCACAGAAGGTTTAAAAAAAAAAAATCATTGCATAAAGGATCAGTCAAACTATCTCCAGTGGTGCTTATGCCCAGCTAAGTGGAAGAGGACAGAAAAAGAGGCCACTGCTGGGACAGGAGAGTCCTTCACCCAGAAGTCTTCTTAGTTCTCTCTCCTGCTACTCCTGTCCAGGAAAAGAAAAGGAGAAGAAACTCCAACCCATCTAAAATCATCCTGCCTTGCTTTGGACAAGAGGGAGGGGAAGTCAGATCTGTTGAGCCACCCCTGCCGAGAAGCAGCCAAATGCTCTCTGAATTGCCGGGGCCAAACTGGAGCATGGGCAGGGTAACTCTCGAGCCTGAGCCCGCTGCCTGCTCCTTCCAGCTCGGCGGAGCCATCACGTGAGTACTGCACAGCCGGCTACAGCCCGATCGTGTGCTGGGGCGATGCCTCTGCTCTGTCAGCTCACAAGTTCCTTTTTACCTCAGTGATACCTGTTGTGATTGTTTTAAAGTAAAAATTTGGCCCTCAATCTGTTGTTCTTGCTGCTGTGGGGAAGGAGGGGGTTGCTATTCCACACCCTGAAAAGAAATGACTTGTTGCTTTTCAGCAGAAGGCTTTTCCCCCTTGCCTTTGTTCTAGGAAACAAAGGGGGAAACAAAAGTGTTTTCTATGTAGAAAGGCGTAAGCATGGGATCGGTTTTTATGGGCAAACTAACAAAAAGAAGTCGTTGAGGTTCACCCTTGGATGTGAGGAGCTCGCAGAAATAAACATTCCTTTTATGAGAAAAGGAGGAGGCAGGATGTTTTCCTACCGTTCAATATGGGTTACTTTCCTAAGCTGAAGGAAATGCAAGATTTAGAGGGCAAGAAGAGCTTACCCGAGAGCACCTGCCAAAACAAGAGCCATTAAAATCTGTAACGTAAAGACGGGATTTTTTTCTTTCCTTCCATAAACCTGCTTTCTCTCCTGCTTTGCAGTGAGCTCACTGCAAAGTCAATACACAGCCGGATTCTGGGGACAGGAAGAACCGTTTTGGCTCACGATGGACCCTTTGCCTGCTCCTCAGGTTCCCTGAGCTGCATGGCAGTGACTCTTGGTGCAGGTGGGGGGGCTGGGATTGGGGTTTAAAATCAAGCAGTTACTGCAAGTGAGGAGCCTTCTCATTTCGGCTAAAATACAACTGGTTAAGTTTCCAGTGATCACGTCTTGGAAGGAAAAGCATTCAAAAATTTATCATCAAATGCATCGTTTTCTTTTTGAAATGTGACAGATTTTTCTATTCTGAAAGTTTTTATGTTGACTTGTTCATATTTTATTTTTTGCATACTACTTTACCTTTATATTCACTGAAGGGTTGTTTTTATAAGTATATGTGTGTGTATATTCTTGCCTGAGGACAAAATAGGACATTCTGGATTTTTAGCAAGTCTCCACCCTATAGCTGCTCTTCATGTTTTTTGGGGGAAAGTGTCTAGAATGAAACTTTAAAAAGAAAAAACCTGTTCAGGGTGAGGGGGCAGACTGCTGCTGTCTGAGGGCAGACCAGTAGTCTGAGCATGAGGAATGGGCCCATCAGCCAAATCCTTCAGTAGATCTGATGTCAGACTTGCAGGGCTTGGGTTTTTGTCTTTTATAATGTGCACGTGGAAGAAAAAAACCAAGCATGTCAGACAAGTGCAGTATGTATATTTTGTAAATCTCATTTTTGTAAGAAAATATGTATTTATGTTTTTACTTGATTTTTTTTGAAGGTCTGTATGAGGTCCTGCTTCACCCCATGTACAGATCACTAAATAAATAATTTTTAATACAAGGGCTCTAATGATGTTCTTTCAATCTGTGAATACTTGGCAGGTTTTAGAATGGGGGGAAGCTCTGAAAGTGGTGTCTTCTCCCCCACTTTGTTATGGGAGATGCAAGAGACTTTTAGGTGAATGCAGACTGGAAACTCAGCTGTGGCTTGAATTCTTTCTGATTACCAGTCCCTCACAACAGGAGAGCACATTTTGAGACAGCCGGTTTCAAATGTCTGCCCTCACTTGAGGTACTTGCATCCTAGCCAAGTTTTCTTCCAGTCTCTGCCTCTTGCTGAGGGCAAGCTGATAAACCAGTTCCCTTATCTAGAAAATAAGGATAATGCTCTCTTCCCATTCCAAAGAGACTTGGAGATTGAGAACTGGAGGGTGCTACAAGTGCTGTAAATTAAGTCCTCACTTTGACGGGTGGAGTGTTATAGGGAAACACTAAGGACTAGGTCCTTTTTAATGGCTTTCAACGGGCAGTATCATGAACCGGTACTTTTTTCCCCGTAGCACCTTTGCTCTCTGCAGTTTTGTTCAAGTGAATTTTACTTTAATTTTAATAGCTAGCCTGAAGCCTACATTCTTTCTTATCACAGTCATCTGAAAGCTTCAGTGGTATGGTCTATTTTATTTAATATTTTAAACTGAAATGAATGTTTAGATCTCAAGCTGTGTTGCTACAGTCATGGAAAGTGCCCCAACAAACAGAATGGTACACCTGTGAAATGATAATACTCTACAGCATTTCTTTCACAAGGATTTCAGCCTACTGTCTGGGTTCATCACCCTTCCTGTACCTTCAATTATGCCAATACTAAAGTTTAAGTTACAAAACAGAGATAGATCTAAGATGCCTTAGCTAGATGCCATCGTAGTAGCTGTTGTTGCACTGTAACACTGTTTCATTTACAAAGCATAGCGTGTAATAGTTCCACTCTGAGGGCACTATTTTATTTGGACGCTGTGCTCTCAAACTTAACCTTTTACTTTTACGGTGTATGAACTACTGATTTAAAAATTCTTTTAAGACCTAGCCCCATTCATACTACCTCTCTAGAAAAGCCACATCTTTTATTTGAAAACACCTCTTACTGCTCCCCGGAATTGCTCACTTGTCAAGTTTCCTTTTTGAAAAGACCTTTGCGTTCCTGCCAGTCCGGCTGCTTCAGACTGCTCCATGACATGAGCTTGCTGATCATTGCTGAGGGGGGTTTCATTCCACTCGCTCAGGAAACCTGAACCTTTCTATAAACATTTCCTCCCATTAATCCATCAGTGCCGGCCGGAGCGATGGAACGGCTGGAACAGCTCGCGCTGTGAAGGACTGGCAGCCGCCGGGAGCAGTGGTGTGACTGACACCCCTGTGCTGTGCAGCCGCAGCTGCGGCGCTGAACATGCAATCAATCCTTAATGCAGCACGGACAGCTACGCCTGCCATCCGTGCAGGGGGCCTGGCCCACTGCTCTCCACTCGCCACCCATCCCCGCTCGCTGCATGAGAAACCATTTACATGTCATCACTATTTTTTTCTCCATACGTGGAAAAACTCTATATATAGATTTTTTTTTTTTAGTTCGTGAGACGTTCATATCTGAAAAGAAATGTCTCTATTTTCACCAGAAACCGCAAAAGCTGAATGCTTTTATTTCAGTATTTCCTACTAGGTACTTCCGGATTTAAAGTCACTTATGAAAAACTATCCAAATCCTGGCATTTAGGATGATTTTTTAAATTTGAAATTGTAGGTGAAATTTGATGCTGGTGTAAAGTAGAAGCAACTGCCATTCACTTTTAAGCAGATGTGACTCACATCAAGACTGAATTTGCTCACAGTGGAAACAATTTGGAGAATTTCAAGTAGTGATAGTGTCTGGCCTTCTGGAATAAATATGTCTATCACCGTTTTGATAACAAAGTAGCAGTTATTTTCACAATGGAGTACAATTCAAAAATCGCTTTGTGAAGCTCTCTGGAAAAAGGGAGGCAAAATAAGCCTTTACTAACCTTTGATAATCATAGCAAAACACTTTTCTCTAATGTTTAAGTCCACTTTAATTTTTTTAAGTTTAAGAAAAGTTTCCTCCCCTTTACCTTTGGCTCTTGTCTATGCAGCATTTTTTGGTTCACAAGATCTTAGCAAGTAATAGTTATTATTGATCCATACCCCTGTAAGTTTATGCCATATACTGTATTTTCATGAAAACCATAGAAACACTGGTTCTTCAGTTTCAAAGACATCTGAAATGTCTTTGAAACTTCCTAAAATGAAGCATTATTGTTTCAAGCAAGACAAAGAGGAGGCTTCAACAGTTCTAGAGTTCATGAATCGCACCAGCAGCTGAATGTTTGTCTCTACAGAAAAAAGTGCTTTTATAATACGTCAGTGTTTGTTTGGGTTTATTTTTGGTGGAATACCCACACCAGTGATTGAATGTTTTTGTCTAAGTACTTCACCCGCAACCAATAGCTTTGCATGCAAGTAAAAACCACACATCTCTGTATTCACCAGCTGGCAACAGTAAACATTGCTTATAATTTCACGTGGGTTTAGAAACCAAATTACTAGCTTGCATTTCAAATAGCCTCTTTTTTTTCTTCAGCTCACTCTCATTTCCTTCCAGACTTTACAGGTACTTCATATACACCCTGCACTTCATACATGCCTTCTACTCCTTTTAATTTTAAAACCATGAATCCAGCTGAAAGAAATTTAGTCTGTTGCTTGGAGAGGAAAAGATGACACTGAATCTTCATCACTCTTAACTGTTCATTGAGAAGGACTATTGCCAAGCCTGCCCTATATAAACCAGGATAATTGTTTCATGCCAACATGTGTGTGGTTTTGGCAGCTACAACACTGCACAAATAATATAGGGTTGGGGGAATAAATACAATCATGGCAAATTCCCAAATGCCCCACTTAGAATCAACACATTTTAACTAAAATTATGCCCAAACTGTAAATCTAAAATATGTACATCAGAGTTTAACACTGCTCAGACAACCAGTTTGTGCTGCAGGTAGAGGAGGGAGGTACAGGGAGGGTTTTGATGCTGTTTAAACCCAAGGTCCAAGGTTGCCTGGTTCAGGTGGCTGGGCATTGCTTGTCTCAAAACCAGGTCAGTGGACGTAAGGCACAGACAGCATTTCTCCTAATTCAGGTAAACCCAAGCACAGTGTTACCACAGCTGCAGCCAAATGGGATTCCACTGAATGATGCCAGGACAGGCCCCAACAGGGTCATGAGCACATACTCCTCTGCATCACTTGCTCCTCTCCGTACAGCCAGACTACCCACACCAGGAAACTATGGGACTGGGATAAATGAGAATATGGACAAAAAGCAGGAGTAAGCAGGGCTTAGAGCACATTTTTAAATAACAGCTGTAGATTGGAGGAGATCACTAATTCGTATTAGTCAAGAAATCCTGATTGCAACAACTTGTTCATTTTGGCTGCCCCAGCTGTATCACAACTTGGCTTGGTAAAAGGCAACCCTTCACTTAAGCATGTTACTCTTACAAATACACATGGAAAATCCAAGTCTGCTGCCTAGAGGAGTAGCCTATATGAGTAGACTTTGGCTGCACAGATCTTGGAAATCAGTCTCATCATGTGGCTACCAGGGTAGCCATAACCTTACTATTAACAGTTCAATCCCAAAGGCCAAGGTGACAACTAGAAAGAAGGAAAAACAGACGCTGAGTTCTCCCCTGCTTCAAGCTTTACTGAAGGTACTGCAATTCTAGCATTGTTCTCAAACCAATCTGCAGGAAGGCAAAGTCATTCTCAGGGCAGGCAAGGAGACAGATTATTCCCACTATGCTGTCCTTTTCCTCAGGCTAACATTCTGAGGGACTTGAAAAAGCTTGTGGTGAATAGGGAATTCTGCCAGAAGCTGTAGTAGAAGAAAAATATGTTATCTGGCCCAGATGGACACAAAAAGGTGTTCTAGCAAGTAGGCACTAATCTAGGATTTGAAAGACAAGTGCTTGATTACCTGCACAATCACAGATGGTGGCCAGATCACATACAGCCAGTCTTCCAGCAGTATTCAGGCAGCTAAAAATGGAGGCAGGTTACGTGGAAAACACTTTTCATAAGCATTTAAATTCCCAGGTGCACATCTAGAAAATCTTGTCTCTAATTCCTTGTCTGTGAAAGTGGAACAGGGACACTTCTGTATATTACAGGGATGTTGTGAGAATGAATACTCTCAAAATCAGAAGAAATTGAATACAATTATAATAGGGTTTGTATAAATACCTCTGTCAGGTCTTTGTCCCACAGTCTGATATTTTGCAAGGAGATTCTGTTTTACAGAATGCTAAATTAAGACCACCAGCTAGAATAAATTATTTGTATGTTTTTCTATATCTTATCTAAAACTGGTCAGGCTGAGCACTTGCTTTCACAGGAGTGTCACTCTAGCCAGGCTCAAATATAAGGTGTGAGAGGGTATAAAGAGGCAAGCTAGGTAAATAAAAAATTACACTAAACTGGGCATGCATGTCAAACAAAATGGACTCGTGTTATAGTGGTGCTTAGGCATAGCAGAGATAAGGATTTGGGCCTATCTGTGCTGGTACTACAGAGTTCTTAACTCTTCCAGTACTCCCCAAGCTCTCATTTTCTGTATGTTATAAACACCGTTATCATCAACAGGCTCAATGACAACGCTGCTGTCCCTCTTTAAATAAGGACTGTTCACTTCAGCTTGCTGCAAGTGGAATCTAAGTCACAGTAGTAGGCCTAAAGCAGAGTTGAGCAAGGTTTCATCCAAGGCCATGGCAGTGAGAACTCACCTTCCCTGCCATGTTTTCACTTCATCTCTTAGTTCCTCAACAGTTGTGTCCTGCTACCATGACCTCAAACAACTTTTTTCTCTTTACTAAAGATGGCCAAGTAGAAGGATTAGTTGGATGCTTGGACATTTTCCTGCCTTAACAACAGGGAACAGCATGAGACTACTACACTTCTTTCACCAATGAAATACAGAAGTGTCTAAGCTGAGTGGGGTAAATGTTTGTGTGTTGCTCTGATGCCAGCCTTTCCCAGGGCAGACTTCATCACCCATCAGCCTTCATCACACATCAGAGGTTTTTGTTGCTAAATAAAGTAAACCAACAAATCAAAAAGGATTCCTAAATGCACCAAAGCATACTCTAATTTACAGCTTACCCTCCCCAACAAACAAAAATGTAACTTACAGAGTTTTTATGGAAGACAGTCAAAGGGAGCTTCTTCCAAAAATATTTACCTAAAGCACAAATCAGATCACTTGCCTGACATGGCTTCCTTCCACAAATTTTCCTCGGGGGGTGTGTGTATGTGTGTGCGTGCACATCTAGCATGAGTGCATGCTAGTGTAACAACGAGAAGTTACAACTGTAGGTAAATCTCTCATCAAAAGCCCAGGGAAGAGAGAAAAATCAAAAGGCCCTTGCCCAATGCAGCTGTCTGCTAATTAAACACTGGTGTTAATTGCAATAGTGTGGCTGGTCCTCATTCCCTGTGTTTGTTGTGGTGCCTGTGTGAGCTCTGGATTGCTCAGAACTTTCACATTCTCACAGAAAATGAAACTGTCTATAAAAGGAATGAAAGGCTGTGATATGTATATATATCTATAGGGCTATTTTTAAAGAAAAAAAAAGGATTTTTTCTGTGTGCTAGTTCAAAGCCAGCTTTGATTATCTAAAGCAAGTCAGTCTTTAGAAAGGGTAAAAAACTAAAATGTAAAGATGGAATCTTTTTTATCTAATCCATGGTGAAAAGAGCATTTATTTGCCATGCTCTTGCTGCTCAAATTTTTAATTTTAATTTTTTAATTAATAGCGAAATGTAAAAGTCTCAGGCAGCGTTTCCTGCCCTTACTTTACGAGATGTGCAAAGAAGCATTCCATCAGGGCCAAGAGCCAGTAAAAGGGATGTCATTTGACACCCTTGCACAGCTATGCATACCAGGCTGGAACCAAGCGGGATTATGTGAGTGGATAGAAAGCCCTTCTAGAGAGAGGATTTGCTCATACTGTTTTTCTTTACACATTCTGCTCTCTGAAGATAATAAATCAGCTATTGGATTTGCAGAAACAACTCTCATGACGGCTAAAGAATTCCGGCACGAAGTAGATGAAGGCAAAGATCTGGTCTCTCTAAAGCAGCTCATAGCGACCACGGGAAGCAAGAAACCGAAGCGCAGCCGTGTGCGAAGGGACTAAACAGCGCCGTGCCTGAACCATATTGCTCTTCTGACGGGGGCAGGGGTGGGCTGGGTTTCCAGAGCTCAGACCAAACCTCACGGCAACTTTCTGCTTTTATGGTAGGCTAAACCCAAGTCCTGTATTTGAATGTTGTAAGATTTAAAAGTCTGTTCTTTACAGTCACTTTGAGCCACAAACTGTCTTTTCTGGTAAGAAATCCCTGATCTGAAAGAACTAATTAATGGGTTTTGCAGTTGTAAAGGCACAGAACTTTGTATCACTGCCCACAAACAGGGATCTAGTTTTCTGTCTTTGAGAGTTCTTAAGGCTTTCGCCACTTCAACTAATAAAGTCAACATAAACAAAATTAATGCTTTAATTTCCACGTCCTTCATTTTCCTCAAGCAAAGATCTTCCTGCACTGAATTCTGAGTCAAATCTTTATCAAAACCTCTCAACACGAGAACCGAAAACAAATGTTTCTCAGAAAACAATTTCAAGAAACTCAGCAATTTCACTTAAATAACCCTTCCATTTTACTATCAATTTTCGTCAAAGCTTTGTTAACAAAGTGTCCTTTGGTCAGCATTTCACTATAGCACTCAGACTTAATACATTACTTGAAAACAGACATTGAAGGTGTAATAATAAGTTAGATACATAAAAATAAGCTGACAGAAAACTGTGTCATGAGAACTGTTATTTTCACAATGTCCACCTCTCAGCATCATTCCTGGCTGCATCTTATTTAGCTGATAAAGTTCTTTGTAGCAATACCAGCCTATTTTATTTATCCTTAAATGTAATTCTGCACATACAATGACACTTTCTTTAGTAAATGAGAAGCAGTGTGTGCCAGCAGACAGGGCACCAGACTAGAAGCCAGGAGACAGTCATACTTTTCCCAAATTTGCCCATGGTCTGCAAATTCTTCCAATCATCCTTACCTCCATTTCTTTTTCTGCCCTTCTCTAAATAGGATCACACTCTTTGGGACAAAAAAAAAGTCTCTATTGTCCCCACATATGTGTTGGTACTGTTCCCATCTTGTTGGAGCCCTGATCTTGATGGGAACCTCTTAAGATTGGGCACAATGCAAGAGGTTCCAATTAAAAATAATTGATCATTAAGAGACAGAGAATAGCAAAGAGTGAGCTGGCACTTTACTTTCTATGGGGAAATAGTCAAACACTAGTGGCAAAGTAGAGACGTATGTGATGACACCAAATCTTCCCAAGGAAATGAAAGTGGGAAGTGTCACTCATCACCTTTTGGGCTTTTGTGTAACATGCATAGGGAAAGTTCCCTTCTCTGAAGAGTCTCTGGGGACTCTTCAGATGATGGGATTTACTGTCACATGCCCTCTTCTCCCCATCTTTTTTTGGTTGTTGTACAAAGTGTTGCCATGTGGGGTCTGTGTGATAGCACATACTGCAAAACATCTCCAGCTGAGCAGAATCAGTGCTGGCCAGTAAGATTGTTAGTTGGCTGACTATTCCCTAAAAACGAAAACCAGACACTGAGGAAACTATCTTGTTCATAAAGGGAAAATATTTATCTGCAATGAAATAAAAAAACCAAACCCAAACCAAAATAACTACCTGGGTATTTCATTAAAATATCACTAGTGAAGTGATTAAATAATTCAGCAGAGCAAGAAGCAAGTGCACTACTTCCCCAAGCACCCCAAAAATATGGATTTGAATTAAGCCAAACAATTTTCCAGTGAACTCTGAAATACTTCAATTGAAGAAGAAAACAAAGGGGAAAATGTCTGTTTTGTTGAAATGCTTTTTACATGAAGCAATTCCAAATTTGAATTTTAAACGCACCCATAAAGATTGAAAAACATTATGCAACTTTATAAGCTTCAGCTGGAATTAAGAGGGAGAGTAAGGGATGGACCAAGGCTAAGATGACAGGTGAAGGCAGATAGCTTGGCTTTGGAACCCCAGGGAGTTTAAGAGAGACACAGGAGTCAGTTTTACCTACAGCTTGCCCCATGTCACTGAAAAAGTCTAACCCGCTTCACTTGCACCATGAAGACCTGGTAATAAGGGAAACAAGGCAGCAAAATGAACATTTTTCTTAATGAGATTAAGAATGGCATATAGGGAAAAGTGTTCGTGGAGAGCAGAGAGAGAGCAATAAAAACATTTGAGACTGAGATGCAAGGGGCACATGGACACAGCTACAGCTATATGAACATTTGCTTTTCTTGTGTTTCAGGCTGATCAAAAAGAAAACTCTGGTGTGAAGCCATGCTTCTGTGCCTGCCAGCCCCATGCTCATGCTAACTAGCCCTGCCTGCTAGCTAATGCAAGGGCCTGGCTTGTGGACTGGGCTGGCTCATAGACGCCCATCTCAGACTCCATGCAAGGCAAAGGTGTAACTGCCTGCCCCAGTCCAGGCAGGTGTTGCTCTGGAATTCCTCACACCGCCTTTTTAACGGAATATTCATAGCAAAGTACTGCCTCTGACACCCGTTAAGTGTGGTGAAGTGCCCAGGCTGTGAAGGAGCACTTAGTCATACATTGCTGCAGTAGCATCTTCAAGGCCTCGGAATTTCTGACTTGTAAATTGCTGTCATCAATATGAATGCTCAACAAAATATATTCCTCCCATAAATTTTCAAAAGTATGAAGTTTGCTGACAAAGAAATTCATGAAGGTTGCCAGGAGCATGTAGTGCCTTTCTAGAATGTCAGTCCTAGCTATTCCCTTGGAAACCAGTAAATAAAGAGTTAAGGTATGAGCAAACACAACCTTAACTGTGCTGTTGGAGTGATGCCCCAATATGGCCATAGCATACAGAGCCTGTGCTATCTCAAAGGCAGAGTGCAAACATTTGGGGAATAGGGCACATGACCACAGGACAGAGTCTGAAGCCTTCTTTTTTGCAAGGCAAAACTGGTCTGTATGGAAGCCACACGGACAGAGGACAGGGGGAGTGCAAACAGCAACATTTCCCAGGAGACAGTTGGTCTCCTCCTCAGAACTTGCACCTCCTCAATTCACAACCCCTGTCCTCACAGACTGCCATGGGAATACTCCTTCCAC
Source organism: Pachycephala philippinensis (assembly GCA_013397055.1). Taxonomy (NCBI): domain Eukaryota; kingdom Metazoa; phylum Chordata; class Aves; order Passeriformes; genus Pachycephala; species Pachycephala philippinensis. The sequence goes on from VWZT01009954.1 coordinate 101,481, forward strand.
CCCCAGCACTGAGCCCACAGACCATCCTACAGCACCTTTGTGCACTTCTGGTAATTGCCCTGGGGAGGAAGAGCTCTAGGCACTGGTATTACCACAATTTACAAAGTCAACACCAAAAGGGGACACAGTAGTGAACCACATACATGGACAGAGGAGGCAGGGAGAGAGGCAAGCCACCTCCCAGAGAGACAAGGCCTTTCTCATGTCAAAGCTCAGCAGTTTCCTTGTGTCAGAGCCACAAAGCAGCCAAGTGCTCCAGCTCTGCCAGCTGGAGCAAGGCAGCTCTCACAGCTGACCTGCACGATCCCCGGCAGAACAGCCAACCCCAGTGAGGGCATGGGGAAGGTTTCTCAGGCCCTGCTTTTCAAAAGGCCTACGGCTGACCACATTTGCTAAGATGGAAAGGCATAAGAGCCCAGCAGACAGCTTTGCTTCTCTCAGTTAAGGGCTTTTTTTTTGGCGGGGATAGAATGGCAGAGAGTGTCAGCTGTGCAACAGCACAAACACTGCTCTGAAATGCAGGGCCATAGAGAACCCTGCTCAAACACTCCTTATCATGGCAGGGGTATACTCAGAAGTGTTGCACTGTCCCTCTTCTCTATTTATTTCTCATTCTCTGCTTCCTAGGAAACTGAGAATTACATTAGCATCTCCCTCTTTTTTGTCCTACTTTGAATGCCGAGCACCCATTATTCTGTGACAATGTCCCATCTTACTGACATATCTTAAATATGTACATTTTTATACTGCTTTAATAGTGCTATTTTAAACTTTAAAGCATGTCACTTGTCCTCATGAAAGTCAGATGGAAAATAATACTATTCTCATATTTTTCTGGTCTTAACATCCAAAGCAGCAGTCCCTAGAGCAAGCCTCTGTCCTCCTGTTGGTAAGAATTTCTGTAGCCAGTTCGCACAGTGCTGTCCTGCAACTACAACTGAAGGGCAAATCCTAGTACTACAATTCCTGCACATCTGCAGCATGTGAGGACTTGTTCTGTGATCACTAACAACCCCTTGATTTGAAGATTTGTCTGAGCAATAAATGCATTATCAATTGAGAAATAAATATAGAAATTGAAGACCACAAAGAAAAACACTGGGCTGTTCCCACCCTTGTGTGGACACAGGCATGTACTACTAGTTGTAGAGTAGTGTGAGATCAAGAGGTGCATCACAGAACTGTCCTGAATCCAAACCTCTAGTCTCAGAGACCCAGACTCCAGAGTCTGAACACAGGCACATTCCTGCAGTTTGTTTTTTCCAAAATATCTCATAAGGAAGAGCCTTTTCCATTATCATCTACCAAAAGCCAAAGCACATAAGCTGTCCTACAGCAGACAAAAGCATGCTCATGTTCCTCAGAAACACTCTCCTGACTCAGGGATGAGTTTGCAGGGCTGTGGACCCTGTGCTTAGACCTGAACGCTCTCAAGCCTTGATCCCAAGCCCCAGGGGCAAAAATATGCTGCCTGGTTCAGGAAATCAGGCTAAAGATTGTTCTGCTTGACAAAGAAATGCCCTGTGGTCGAGCTGGCTAGCAATGACCAACATAACCTGTCCACATTTCATGTGCTGGGAGAAAAAGGCTACTGAAGACTGCAGAGTGTTGATAAAGCTGCCTTGTCCTCTTGCTAGCGATAACCACTGCATTTTCATCAGAGCATTTGTCATCAGCAATTTAAGAGTTAACCAAGAGGACTAAAGAGCATGTATCTCATTTGTCTCCTTTTGTAGCTAAAAAACCCCCTCTTAGATGTAGGTGTAAATGCCCCTTTTCCTGACCTACAAGGTATTTGCCATACTGTCTGTCTCTAGGGTTAACAAACTCCCTGGCAGTAAGCACTTCTGTAAACACTCCCACTTTATCTGCAGAAAGGGAGAATCCCAGCAGTACTGGAAACAGATATAAATGGAAACTGTTAAAAAAATTAATAAAAAAAAAATCATTCAGCATGTGTTAAAAGTAGCAGCGATTTCTGGCAAGAATTAATTAAACCAGATGAAACACTTCTGATATGATTTGTGTGATCAGATCATTTAATTAGTTCTGGCTTTTAGTTCATCGTAACAAGCTTCTGTGAGGGTGAAAAAGGAATAATTGTTTATTCAAATGGTAATAATTTGGGTTTCTTTAATTGATTCCTAGTGTGAAAGCATTGATTCCTGCTGTTTTCTAAAGTGCTGGATGGAAAAGTTCCAGCATGATGTCCAGTTCTAGAGGCCACCAAGTCCATTCCCCAGTGCAGCCCATTTGTGATCTAGTCTGCTACAGCCCCATTGCTTCTCCTGGCTTGTCTATGCACTGCTGAGCAGCGAGCAGGGCTTAGCCGTTCTGAAGTGCTTGTGGGTTTATTAAGTATTCCTGTGTGAAGCTGATGATCTGCTCATAAATAATGTTGCTGGGACTGAAATATGTTTTCTTTACAACAGGCTGGATATTTTGGAAAGGAAATCTTCTAAAAATAAAAAATAAAAAAAAATTGAAAAATCCCAGACACCCAGAGAGTGTCTAAAAGTAAAGAGGTTTTAGATAATACAAAATCTTCCTTAAAAAAAAAAAATCCCTTAAAAAAAAAAAAAAAAAAAAAAAAAAGTGGGTTTTTTTTCTGTGCCTAAAGTTAATTCACCAATCTTTGCCCAAGGACCAAGGAGGAAATTGACTTTGTTTCACTACTAGGATACAGCGTAGTGGTGTCATGGAGCTTACAAAGAGACATACAAACACTTTTAAAAGTAGGACTGGTAATCCTGTTTCTGCTCATTGCTAATTTTGTGGGTGCCAGTCCGTAAAAAGGCCATAGAATCCCTGCTGGGTGAAAGGTGGTACAGGATGAAGGTATGCAAAGAAACAACAACAGAAAAAAAAAAGGCATTTCTGCAGTTTGAAACTCCATGGAGGCATATTGCAGATTTATGCCTAAACCAGTGCTGAATTATGGGTCACTGCTGTAAAACCAGAATTCCTTAGATTACTTAATCTAATGAGGTCTGTGAGAGAAGAAAAAGGCCCCAGTCTATAAGATTTAAGGGGTTGAGACCTTATCTGCACACTTTCCTGTAAAGCTCCAGGTGCACTGTAAGATCTATATCATCAGTTCCATGCTAAAAACTATGTTGTTTAAAACTAAACAATCAAAGGCTGAAAAGCAAAGCTCTCAAGTATCATGAAACAGCAAAGCGAAGGTTGCCTAATGTAACCTTCTCCTGCCTCGGGGTTGTATGGTATAATATGCTGTTTCAGTCTCTGACCAGGTACTGCCCCCACATTCATTTTTTTGGCAAGAGCCCTGCTTCACTCCAGGCACAGGACTGACAATGCTCTGCATACAAAGCAGCTCTTCAATATTCTTTTTAATCTCAGCTCTTCAGCGTGGAGCTCTGGCTTCATCTCCTCCAAACTATCGCAACACTGCATGAACAATGATCCTTTTCCATTCTATGCTGTTTCTTCTCTGCTGTTCAGACCCAGAGCCCTGAATGCTTTGCACTAGTTAACACATTTATTCCCAAAATGTCCCTGTGAGGTGAGGAAATATTATCCCTAGTTTAAAGAGTAAGATTGAGTTACCTTCTAAAGAAAAGCAGAAAAGAAGCAGGAAAAGCAACCAGCTCTCTAGAGTCCCAATCAACGACCTAAATCATCATTTTTACAACAGGCCTCTGGCCTTTATTCACACCACACAACTTCTGCTAGAGGTTAGGCAGCAGTGCCAGAGACACAGCCCTATCCACTGGCATAACATAAATCTACTACTGTGCCTCCAGACCAACACATTATATGACCCTGTTCTAGGTTTACTTAGGGTCAAATTCAGTCCTGTGCAGAGAGCGAGCATTTACACCCTTTCTCAGAGGTCTGCAGTTGTGTGTGCACCTCATGCTTACCCCTCTGATCTTCTTTTGGGAAAAAAAAAAGGTTGTGCTGTTTATCCACTAGACACTGTGATAACATAGTTAAGCACATGTGTACAGACTGTGATTAGAAGGAAAGGCTTCTTGAGGGTACTCTGATAATCTAAAAAGTAGGAAATAAAGTAACACAAACTCTACATCAAAATAATTTTACCCAGTGAATTAGGGAACAAAACCATCTCCTTTCAATCATCATCTTTATAGAAAGAGTGTGTTCTATATACTCCAATACCTTCTATGTCCAAATCAAGAACCTTTTGTCTTATTTAAATGCATATCTTGCTGTGTGAAAGGAAAGGCCTCGAATTTCTTCACAGAAGTACCTGCTCAGTTTATGTGAAGGGGAGGACTGAGACAACACACTGGTCTCATTCCTTCTGCACTTTGCCAAGTTTACATATTTTCAGCTATCCATCTGTGTGGCCAGTGGAAACTTGTGAAAACCCCGAAGGAACGGAAGTTTCCTGTCCCTTTATATACGAAAGTGATTCCCGAAACTACTTTTTTCCAGAGTTCATGGTAAACCAGTACAAATAAATAATGTTTTCAGAAATCATATGTAAATCAAAGCAAATCTGAGTTTCACCAGAGCAGTGAAATCTACCAATTACCCCTCTGAAGTCACATTTTCATTGCCTGCCTTGAGGCCCATAATTAGTCAAAACGTCAAGATTGGCAGTGCAGCAGAAAAGGTGTAGCTCCTCACACACATACATGAACTTCCCTGGTCTTTGGAAAGACTCCGAGAAGGAGGAAGCAACAACACTCCTGACCAATACTCGGTCTCTAAAGCAAATTTACCAAATCAGACACTTAATTTTCAAAACAGGTTGTTTTACAGTTCTAATACCTGCCATGGTCTCCTTTTTTACTGAACAGCTGTTAATAAGTTTAAATAAATTTAATTAATGGTTACAAATGACTGAAGAAAACAGGCTTACCATGTTCAGAATGTTATTCTTTGCTGCTGTGATTTCTAATTTCAGCTTTTGAATTTCTTCCTTTAAAATAAATTCAACGTTTAAAAACATGCATGGGCTTTTCAGGGAAGCTTTTAGCCATGTAACTACTAAGTATCTCTCATATATTAGGATCTATCTTTTTAAGAGCATGCTGAATGAAGCAAGAATTATTCCCACTTTGCAAATTGTGCACCTATTGTACCCTGTTGGTCCCATAGGTGGGCCTGTGTGATGTTACTGCACTCCAGTTCCCTGCCTGTATTACTGTGGTATCTGGGGGAATCAGGATACTTGGGCCTGTGCAGTGTTGACACAGGAAGCAAAGGTACCCCAGGCAAAGACTCTGGACTTGGACTGAGGGTGAATTGGACACATGGAAGTCAAGACAGAACAAGCTCTGGGCTTCTCTGTGTGCGTTTTGCTGTCCCATTATAAGGGGCTAGTGCCAGCCTAGTGCTGGGCTTACAAAATACCTAGACACAATCTCAGAAAATCTATTAATACAAAGACCCAGTGCTGGCTCAGAAACTAATTGAGTTGCAGAGTGAATCTTGGAGGACACTCATCCTAGCCTTGCTGTTAATACTCTTCTCTGGCATCTGTAATTAACCAGTGCTGAAGATTGACTAGAGACTTACATGTCCCCCCACTCTGACTCAAATCACGGTAGCTCTGCTCTCACAGTTACACCACCAGAGCATTTCAGCCACAGGGAAAGGCTAGGGCAGAGATGGGAATGAGAGCTGGGGACTGAGCCTTGCTCAGTTGCACTTGCTGCTCCAGCTGCCTTTGAAAAGATAAAAGGACTATGGCAGCCAGGCGTTACTCTGCTTCACTCTGCTTCGCTCTGGCAGCAGCAGCTACCAAGGCAGCTCCCCTGGGCTCTGCCACAGCCAGAGGAGTCACCGCGGCTTCACTTCTGGTTTGCCTGCCCTTGGTAAATGGCAATTTTGCCTATGCCCAGACTTTCCCAAGGCCACACAGAGGTGGAGGCTACACCCAAATTCCAAGTCTCAATATAGTAGCTTAACCACAAGTCTGTCCTCCCTATCTCCTTTCTCAGGCGCATATTGCCTCAGTCTCTCTATGCCAAATACAGCACAGTGTCTCACAAGACAAGGCTTCCTCCTCTCCTCTTCCAAGCTTCAAATGTTCACTTACTGTTTTTAAACAAGGGATGTTTTAAAACAGTGAAGAGCTCTATCAGGAGACTGCAGTTTACCTTAAAACCTAACCAAAGCAGACACAAAATCAGTGTAATATTGTCTGGCACGGTATCTCATGACTAAAGCCACACTGCTGAAGATGTCTGCTCTCCAGCCCACATTCTTAAATCCCTGTTCACTCTCCTGCCCAATAGCACAGAGATAAGCAAAGGAGGGGGTTGTCTGGCCTGTGTGCTTTGTCTGGTAAACAAGTAACCACTGTAGCACACGGATTACAATGCACACTCTGTCTCTCCTTGTGCTTACCCTCACCTACATCTCTGCTCCAGCTGCATCAGTCCTGTGGAGTGCAATGGCCTCTGATAGTTACAGAGCATCCTTCAACGTAATCTCCAAGACTAGGAAAATAAGGAAAGAATTTCTATCAGCTGTCAAGTCAATCAGGACTTCATTTCTAACAGCCACTTCATCATGAGAGCAACATTTCAAACAGTGGAAGCATGATTCCCGAGCACAAGAATGCTCAAGCTTGTTGATCACTCTGTACCCCAAGTTCTGTGAGACACAGGCGAGATTTTCTCAACTTCTATGCAAACTCTGAATTCTCAGAAACCCCAACATATGTAACCCTGGAGGAAACTTAACATGAATTCTTTGCTGACATTGTCCTTCAGTTCACACGTTGGGAGACTTCTTCCTGCTTCCTCCTTGTCAAGGAAGACGGCTTCAACAATATGGATTTTATTGTACACCCCCTACATCCCACTTCTTCCCCTTGTCAATAGCACGGAGGCCCAAACGCCATCTCAGCTGCAAAGAGGAAATGACTATTCACAAGACACAAAGGTTTATGGATTTCTGCCTAACAAAAGATTATTTCTAAGCAGACTCTTGGTGTATTGGTGCCTCATCTCTACCAGTAGGAAAGCAGACACCTCAAGTACACCCAACAGCAAGGAGTAAGAGCACTCTCCAGGGCAGGTGTACCATGCAAGGTAGCCTCTTAATCTTCTCACATGCACAAGCATTATTTTTCATACCAGCTGCATCTTAAACACTCAGTTAAGATGGTGATTAGTGGTGGTGGTAGGGTGTCACAGTGGGAGCTTTCTTAAGAAGAAAAGGCTTTGATTGAGCCAATGAAAGCTGTTGCCAGGGAACCAGATGCCATGAACACACCACTCCAGCAGAGCAAGAATACAAACCATGTGAGTGCTGGACTGAGCTTTAAATGCATTTGCTGGTTGAGGCCTGAACACACCATTAACTCTTTCAGTACCTGAAATAGTTCACACAATGAACTGGGAAGATGGGAATCTGTTACAAATGCAAAGGAGCAAAACATGTCCTGATATTTCTCTCTAACAGCCTGTTGATTCAGAAGAAAAACAAACGGGGGAAACTTTTGACCTTTAGTTTTTGACTGGCAAAGGACATTTGTTTGTTTTGTAAAGTATGTAAGGAAACTTCTCTTCAAAGCAACACTTAGTTTTACACTAATGTGAAAAGGAATCAGATAAGTGCTCGGATAACTCTATAAAAGTATTAATTTTGTTTTTGTAGGGGGTGTTACAATGAAGTTTGGTGTGCACACAGTGTGTTCACTGGTCAGTTCCTCTGCAAGAGGAAAAGAATAGCTTAGATTCCATTTTTCCCAGATCTGAGCTGGTTTCCAACACAAATGTTACCGATTTGAATTTTATCTGATCAGTTGCCAATTTGTTTCAAAGTTAACTTTCCACTCTGATTACTAAACAGCCTTGTACTCTACCGACAGAGCATTTTTTTCCTAGTGTAAATTCCACAGTGCTCTGCAACCCTACCAGTAAAACGCAGCTAAAGCTCTAATTAAAAATCATGCCTGCCATATGTCAATTCATAAGAACTAAAATTAAACTAACAAGGGGCTGTAACCAAAACTTTTTTGAACACAAGAGCCTGCCTGCTCTCTTTTGAAGAAGAACATGTGGAAACCTGGGTAGTTCTTGCAGGACAAGGCCTGGCCCTAAACATTTTCATTTTCAGGCTTCTAGTTTGAATCCAGCACAGGTTCCTAAGCATGAAAAGCCATTCCTCACTCCATAGCCTGAGTGAAAGCCCCTCCACTCCTGTGTAGCCCATACTGGCTGTGTAACTGCTTTGATCCTACAGAGTTGGTAACAGGGCTGAGCAAGTAACACGTTGCTGGCAGTATTATACTGAACTCCCTGTCAGTCTCCATTCCAGCCTATTTATATCCTGTGGTAATACCAGCCATCTAGTGAGCTCTGAGTTGGGGTCCAGTGTACCACTGCCTTTTTATGCCTCTCCCACAGTGCAGAAGGCCTGGGGGGAAAGGACATAGCAATACCATTATAATGCTTAAGTGGCCATAAAGTCCCAGTGTGAGTCCTAACAACCTGAACATAAGGGACAATAAACCTTGGGCCCCTCAAATTTATTCTAGGGAATTGGCAAGAGGGGGTAAAGTGCAAAGCTGATTTAATATCTTCACACAGCTCCCATGCCAATTCCAACCCAGCTTGGTGATGCTGGAAAGTTGGGCTCCCATGTGTCCATTGGCCATCTGAACAGGCAGAGCATCACACTATCAAGGTGACACCATTCACTCCTGGCATCCCAACTAGTCGCTATTGCATGGCTATAGTGCACAGCTGAAGGGCAGGAGAACACACGCACATACATCAAACTACAACGATGAAAAATACATCCCATGTTCATACAGAGCATTTTTGTCTCCCTGGATTCTGCAGTGATTTACTTGAGGGTCCATTCTGCTGTGGCTTGGCCCTAAGACCCCTCATTAGTTACTATGTTGCTGAGAAGAGGGGCTGCCTGGCTGCTTACAAATTAACTTCTGGGTTTAATCTGCAGATACAACACATGCCAGGCTTACTGCAGTCGTTCCCACCGCAGAGCCCCTGTCTCAAGCAGGACACAACTGCTTCTTTACAAAAGTTCTTACGTAACACATAAAACAGGGAAAAACAACACTGCAGCTCAGCTTAGGTTAGCACTGAATAAGTGATAAGAACTGGAAGAGATTTCTAGGCAGAGCAGAGTTATCTAAACAACTTTGGCAACATATGAGGGCTAACAGCCCAGTTTTCTAACTAGTTCCATACAAAATTTCTAGCGATCAAAACCAGTCAGCATCTGCACTTTGTATTTTGAACCTAAAACTTACATACACGGCTAAACACTGCATGGTGGCAAAGGAAGCCATTGTGGTGTGCTGGCTTAGCGGGGCACCAATATGAAAGCATTGCTTACTGAACAAACATGGATCCACGGCAGGTCAGTGACCTCTGCAGAGCCCCCATCAAAGATCCTATGCAGATGTGATCCTGCTCAGTTTGCAAGAGCAAACAGAATTGCAGTGCAAGATGGTACTGTTACAGAGGCTAATAATCCAATCTCTGCACCACAAAGAGGGGCAGATGTACTGAAATTACCATGCTGAAGAGTGATATTTAACACTGGCTATTGCTGTCCCTCTCCTCACCAAAGATAATCACCCTAAAACATACCTATTCCTTACACTTATGCTCACATGCACACACTCATGCTGCCATGTTAGAGGAACTTAGCTGAATTTACAAATTGGAGGCTTCAATATATGAAGTGCAAGATGTAATTACAGCATTTTCAAAATGTATTTTCCTCCTTCCCATATGCATCAAGACATTATGTCTCAGCTGACATAACTGCATGTTCTCCGTACACTGAGGATCCAAGCCTCAGTGCAAAGATTACATCTGCTCCAGGACAAAAATTACAGTGGCTATAGGACTCTGATACATCCCTTTTTGCCATAAGTGGAACATGTACAGTTTGTTTCCCAAGACAGTGGGAAGAAATGAGAGTTTCATGGGCTGAGGGAGCCAAATGCTGCTCTGAAAAACTGTACTAGGACCCCAAACATGGCACAGAATCCCTGTGTTCTACTCAGACTCTGTAGCCAGTCCAGGCCACCAGCCCTCCGAACAACCTCTGCAATAAGTACATCCTTACTCCCCACTACTGCCCATTCATCCCTTAGTCCTCCTTTTTCTTTTTCTCCATGCCCAGCATCCCCAGAACTCCCAATGCTCTCATCCTCTCCTTGGAACTGGCAATATTTTCCATTTCCTTCCTCAGACCCTACCTCTGTTTCCCTTGTTCAAGTTTTTTCCTCCTTTGCTCTTAAGCCCACCTTCATTTAGATGAGCATAGGGTCCTACTTTGAGTAAACTCATTATTTTTTCCCAAAAACCTCTCATTACAATTACTGTCTCAATGAGATATACTCTGATACTCACTGAAAATGCATGTTTTTCATAGCTACAAGAATGGACAGTTTATTTCAATAATACATTGTTCTGAACTTACACACATTTCTTTTAATGGCATTTAAAACAGATCAGATGTAGCACTCAAAAGTGCTGAACTTTTAGTTGTAAAATATATCTCCTTTTACAACATAAACTAACAGCACTCACAAATACAACCGACAATCATAAAAAGCAACTACCAATACAGCCCCTTCCCACAACGTTAACAAAATGTAATTAAGCACTGCTTAAAAACCATGCAATAGGGTGCTGGAGAAAAATTGTTAAAGAAATGCAAAGCAGAGGATCAACAACAGGCTTTGGGAGTAAATTTAGATTGATATACCCACCTAAATCTCTATTTTCTTAATTTATGTTTGGTTCAACTCATTATAAAGTCATGAAGAACAATCATGCTTCGAATTAAGTTATCTTAAGCTAGGGAGAATTTAGAATGCCTCTGCCAGTACAGGCTCATTTCTATTGCTGTTCTGTTGTGGAAAAGTGTCATTTTTGCCATCTGAAGAAAGCAGCTCCTCTGTTTGAAGACATACCTGTTTTGTACATTTTCTATTGCTGTTTGTATATTGTAAAGCACTTTGAGCACATGTAGAATGAAAGACACTGTACGAAACACAGTTAAAAGTTGCAGCGTTGTAATCTGTTGTAAGTCTTTGTACATGGCAGCAGGGGGCACTTCCACAAGACGATGCTGAAGCACAGTTGACAGACTTTCCTGGTTTCAAGGCCAGGCAGAAGTGCTGCTCAGTATGTTCGCATCCCACTTCTGAAAGCAGAGCATGATTGCACTGAGCAACAGCACCCACCCCTCTTGTTCCTACTAAAAATTCTCAAAGCAAATTGAGTAGCTTAGTGAGAAAATTAAAGAAAGAGAAACATAACCCTTTGAATGAAGTATGAAAAGGGTGAAGAATTGCACACCTGAGCACCAAAGAAGTAAATATCTGAACAGGTTCTGCCATCCCAGTGCTGCTGTGGGGGATAAAGAACAGGAAGTCCATCACAAGGGTCGGGAACATAACGGGGACGCTGGGATTCTTGTCTTTGCAATTACCTAGATATTTTGAAAGGTTCCTAAGCTAAATTTCTGCAAGAAAACAGTTAACAATCAGAAAGAAACTCATTCAGTCATTAAAGACCTACACAAACCCAAAGAGTTTCTACAAAACAATGCTCAAAATTGGTCTCTTCCAGCTCTGTTTTTCTCCATTCTCAGACAATAGTGAAATGAAAAGGGTGTTATAAAGAAAATACAATAAAGCAGCTTGGGAATGTTATTTGGTCACATTGAGGGATTTACTGCAGTGCATTCCCTGACTCCCATCTTTGGAGTATTTCTGTGCTTGCTTGTATTCTCCCTAGCTGATATGAGGATCCCAAATTCTGTTTAATATCATAGCAATGGAGAAACAACCACAACGAGGAGGGTGACGGTGGTGGCCCACAGATCCTAAGATGTTAAAACCAGAACAGAGAGAACAAGAAGTGCACAGGACAGACAGGAAGGGAAAAGGTAACCAACAGTATCACACTTTTCAAAAACCCAGGATGTTAGTCTGGCTTTTATGCTATTTGGAGTTGTGTGCTAGCAAGACACGAAATTATGAATTAGTGTATTTCTGAATAAATAGTCTGTCTGAGCACTCAGGCTCAATGCCTAATCTCTCCCTGGTAGGATGTGGCACTGCGGAGGTGGTGAAAAAAAGACCAGGAGAAACTGAAAGTGCCTTAGGAACCAGAGGTGAGCTGCTGTTAGAAAATTCTCCGTAGTAGCTCTCAGAGATTAAATATTTTCAATTTCAGAATGTTAACTTGTGTTGAAATAACAGAATGACAAATTATTTTACAGTATCTTCTCTGTAGTGAAAATTAAAAAGTGGTAACCAATGGCATAATATAATGAGAGAGATTTATGTCTGCTGTAGCTAAAACTGGAACGTCTTAACAAAATCATTTCTTGGGAAGGCAAAACACACACACAAAAAATAGATTTTAAAGGGAAAATCATTGTCTCTCTTGTTAGATGTCAGATGAATGGGTAATCCTGCTAGTTCTAGGATTTGTGTACTTTTTTGAATCTACATCTGTTATAGTGATTTAAAATAATACTTTCTTTGAATAGGGCATTCCACCAATTTCACAGTGGCTAAAAAAGAGACTTATTTATATGATGCACTTCAGTGTTGCCATAAAAACTGAATACATTAGAGCCACAGACAGAGCATTTTCCTGTGAGTTCACACTGAAAGCACAGTGCAGCAACCCTAACCTGACTCACTGTGTCTTCAGAATTATTTCTGAAATAATCATATTTTGATCCAGGTTCACAGAAAAACTGAAAAAGCCAGTAGGATGCAGATCAAAATTTATGCCAAACTTCCCTCCCAGCTTCAGCACTGCAGTTCTACTAGAGCCAGAGGGACTAGGAAGAAAGCATCAGCCTTGTGTATTTTTCATCCTGCCTTGAGGCAGATTGTGAATCTCTGCTCTACCTCTCACAATAATCATGACTGTTCACCCTGTTAAGCATTGCTATCAGAGCAGCTCTTCTAAAATGTAACTTTTGGTCATTGGGAGCCAGAATATGACACTCTAACTTTACATCAAAGAAAGTATTGCGAGCACACCAGTTACAAGAATAATTTGGAATCCCCTGCCTTATTCATTGCATTCAAGGTACCAGAGTTTCTCTACAGAAATGTTGTATGCTTGTATCACAGTTTTCTGCCAGTGGCCTGGGACAGCTGGTCTGCCAGAGCCCTTCTTGGGCCACCTCATTCAAGGCAATACCAATGCATAACAGTCTCAAAGCCTCTATTTTACCTATACCCTCCCTCGGGCAGCCATCCCTCCAACCTCTGAGAGTGTGGGGATGCATCTCAGGCTGGGATGGACTCTCACAGCTAAGATAGCACAATCTGTCGGAGATGTTGTCTGTTGCTGCCTTTCCTACAACAAACCCCCTGGTTTTTTATAGTCCCCATATTAAAACCATTTTACTGCAACTCCCTCTTCATCATGTAATTAATGATGACTAAAGGCTCATGTAAAGAAGAGAGAAATTTCTTGAGCTAGGAGGGGTCAGATTTTTGCATTCACAGAGGATACAGCATAAAAGAACTGTGGACTGATTCAAATGCTACAATAACACAGTTCTTATCTCTCTAGTGCAGTGACTACCTGTCCCACCTGAGGCCAGAGTCATGTTTCTGTTCATGGTACACCCCCTTTTCTAAAGAGAGAGCAATTATGCAAAGAGAAAAGGCAAAGGGGAACACATTTTAAACTGAGAGAAATAGCAAGCTACAATTGTTTTTTATTCCTAAGACATTTAATCTCTATACCATTACATATCAAATTAAGTTCTCAATCATGACAATAGAATGCGTTTTGCAGTAATAGTGGTCATGGATGAGATGCAACGAACCAACACCAGTACTCCAGACTTTGACCCACAGTGTTGAGGAACCAATATGATACAAACCATATTGATACAGGTTCAAAGATGGCTCTAGCATGCATGCTTATTAACAGACATCTTTGTCACATTTCTTAGCAATATACTACACACACTGCTTGCATGTAGAACACTTCCAAATGTGTTATGTGTTCAGTACTGCTCTTGCAGTTCTTCCCATAGTTAGAACACTTCTCAGATCCAGTCAGTGGTATTTCAAAAGTACATTTGTTTCAATTTGTGTATTCCATAGCCAATCAGACACACTGGACCACAGGTAAAAACTATGAAATATCCCTGAAACACTTCAAATTAGTCATCCTTTTTAAATCTGTAAATCCAGAACTCTGGGCTCAGAATTGTTCCACCTGCTCCTCAGCACTGCACGCAAAACAAATTGCCCCCAGTGTTGAAGGGCTGCTGTGGCTGCAGGAAGAGGAGATTCATTGGGAAGAGCTGGGAAGAGAAGGAGGAGAAAGCTCTGCAGATGTAGTCTTGCTGCTCCTGTTGTCACTAGGATAAAAGGAGAAAAAAAGCCACAACTGCCACTGTCAAGTAAGACTCCATCCTGGTGGCAGCAGCAGCAGCAGCCTGGCTTTACATAGGTCAGGTTTTAGGCAAAGTATGCTGCATGCTTACAGTCACTGCTCACAGTCACTGCCCAATGCATCTGCTGCCCTGGGCAAATGCTTATCCCATCTTTGCCTAGGGCAAGACTTGTCTGGACCTAAGCAATGAAACCCTCTTGCAGTTGAGAAGAAGCCAATGAAAGTCCCCATTGAAGTAATGTATCCTGCTGCCAGATTAAAAGTGGGCAAAACCTTGATGACTAATTCACAGCCTGAACTCTCATGTTCAGTACTTCCTGCTGTAGCTGGTCTGTTGGAGAACATCACATCTCCGGTCCGAGCTGTGCTGCACAGAAATCCTTAGGCACAGACAAGAGTTTCATTTGATAGATTTGCTGATGACAGCAGATAAAGCCACAATGGAGAAAGCGTGTAAGGAAAGAATAATTTCCCGTGTAGTTAATAAGCCACAAATTGATAAACTCCAAATTGATTAAAGAGGTTTTTTTGCTTTTTCCTCTCCAATGTCTACGCTACTTTATTCCTTCTCTGTTTCAGGATTATTTCAACTGGAAATCTCATGAAAGCTACTCCCATTTTAGCAAAACTTCAAATGCAAAGCACATCATGAAGTGTTGCTTGGGTCTTTTCCTTCCAGAAATGGACATTACAAAAATGGGGACATTGATTCTGTACTCTGAGCCTTCATGGAAAAAGGGATGTAGGTGAATGGGCCTGCAGGGCTACAGGCATAGAAGAAAACTACTGCTGGAGCTACACACCCTCCAGGGCTTGACAAGAACCACCTTGGCATACAAGGTGGAGGAGAGCAAGTAAGAAGGCACAGATTACACGAAGCTTCTGGCTCCTGTTCCTCTAGATGTTAACTACCCAGTGACTCTATGAAACCTCAAAATGACTACTGCTGTTCACTGATTGTGCCTGTTAGCAAGCTCCTAATGAAATTAACCTGATATTCAAACATACTCTTTAGTATCATCTTCCCCTCTTTCCTTTGAAAGATACCACCTATAGTCAATTTGCCATGATTAAACTTGTACCTGTGCTAGGGTTTTTATTGGTGCCAACCTGGTCTCTGTGCCTTCACAAAGGCTGACTTATTTCTCAAACACCTTGACATATGGAGAGTTGCTTTCTTTGAAGTCCACGTAGAGCCAGATTTTGGTTCTTTATAAAGTCTACTGGAACTTTGCCATCAGCATCAACAGAGCCAGTTCATGTATGGATTTCATGTCTACAAACCCTGACAAGGAGAAAAGCTTCTCTACTTCTATTCAAGTGGAAGAAGTTTTCATGCTAACTAGAGAGGGGTTTGGATGGTTCTTCCGTGGATTGGAAAGTGTCAGCCATCCTATGTGATATTCATCGTTGCACTGGCTCCCATATTTCTCAAGTCATGGCATAATAACCAAAGTGATTACATAATAGCATTTTGTATTCTGCATAACTCATTGCTATTAAAACTAATAAGCTACACCCTTGCCAATGACATGATTTTTTTTCTGCAATGCAGCAACTCTGCTTGAAAAAAAAAAAAGGTAAAAAGCACAATGAGGCTTTTTAAGAGGAGAAGAATTATCCATTAATCTCTGATGGTATGAGATATTGTAGCGCTGCTACTGACATTTGTCTGGGAAGATTTTGCTTAACTCATTCTTGGCTCCACCATTAGTGATATAATGAGTTCATCCCAAACTTGAGGCAAGATTTTTTTCCCAACATCCTACATCTTGATCTGTGCTATATGCATACACCCGCTGATACATTCACAGATGTCTATGACAGTAAATTCTGTAATTAAGCAAGTCATTGCTGTGTAATGTTCCTGATGACACAGGATATTAATAAATTAAGATGCAGATCAAGTAACAAGGATCCACATCCAGCATCATATATTTTCATACTCCTACAAATGCCTAAATACTACTTGTTTTACATTGAGAGGCAAGTCAGAGCTGACCAAACAGTTTAAAAGCCAACCATGGGTTGGTTTTCCTTCCAGTAATTTCCTACCAGTTGTTAATTTTGTTTTCCTATGACTGTCTCCACATTAAAAGCCAGAGACAAAGATTTGACATCAGTCTGTACCAACAGTCTCTATAGGAGATAACAAAGACAAAATATTTTCTCTTCATCTGTACTCTACTTCATGAACTGGGTATCCTCCAGCATGAGGGCACTGACATGGGTTGGTAAGAGACTATATAGCCTATAAGTACTACAGCAGGCCTGATGGTGAGCTGTGTCCAGTTTCTCATGTCATGGGAAGGATCATGCACAAATATGACTTAATGCTACCACTGTAACTCCTTAATCCCGGAATTCAGTGGTTAACCATCCCCAGCACCACTTACTTTTCTGCTGCCTAGCAGTCTAGCTCTAGTGAGCTGGGGCAGCTGAGGATTTTGGCAATGCCTTAATGCCCTAAATCCTTTATTCTTCGGGGAGGAGACCAGGGAGATTCTATCTTGACATTATAGCACTTCACTCAAGTGTTTCCAAACTGTGAAGGTGTTATCCCTTAGAAATCAACCAACCTTGGAGATCAGGTTAAGGAATGAATTTAACTAGACCTGTGATTTCTTATTCCTGCACTGAGGTAAAGCAGCAGAGTAGAGCTAAGGATGTTTCACAGTGATTCGAGATGGTCAACATTTTCTTGTTTGTTAGAGCCTCTCTGCAGTTACTTTCTGCAGATAATACTGCAGTAGGTTGGTCTTAAGATTTAAATGAGGCATAGGATGACATTTTGGAAGTGCACCCTGAGGGTCTGGAAGGGCATGGAGGAAAAAGCAAAGATACTGCCTTGCAGAGACTGCCACTAGCAGAAGCTCTGCAGGATCCAGCTGACACATCTACCACCAGGCTGAGACTGCCAGACCTGATGTCCAGAAACACACTC
Source organism: Pachycephala philippinensis (assembly GCA_013397055.1). Taxonomy (NCBI): domain Eukaryota; kingdom Metazoa; phylum Chordata; class Aves; order Passeriformes; genus Pachycephala; species Pachycephala philippinensis. Next base: position 118,806 of record VWZT01009954.1, read on the forward strand.
AAGCCCAGCTAGTCATCAACAGCAGGAGATGTTCTGAAAAAACTCTGGCTGCACAGAGCAGATGTCTCCTGAAAACAGCACTGGAAGGAGAACTTCAACTTTTAATTGGGAAAGAAATTACAACACAACCATTTCTCTTCAAGTCTGTGGTCACAGCCCTTAAGGCTTTCCCTTCCTTGGTCAGCTATCTATCCATACTGTTATTTATTCCGTTTCATTCAAGAAGAGTAACCACAATCTCAAAATTCTGGAAAACAGCACATAGCATTTACAAACTGTGTGCCTGCCTCCATATGCGCATGTGGTGTATGTGTATAGGACTTTATGGGTGGAGAACTGAAAAATCTTCTTCTTCTTTTATACATTTGCTGAAGTTACTTGATTTATTGAAAGTCACACACAGCAGGGCATAAAAAATATGCCCTGGGCTGGGATTCAGAAAACTTGGGTTTAACTAAATTGCCGCCATCACTGAAATACAGAGAAAAGAGAGTCTTTGGCAAACTGCATCACTTGTGCAAGCATTCTGGGAACAAGCAGCAAATCTGTGATAAATCTGGCAAAGCCAATTAGAAGTTAGTCAGCAGACAAGTCTGTAGTAGAAAGATCTGGCTTTGTCTTAATACTATGATATGCTGTTACTGTAACACCTCACTGGAAGAAGCCCTGCTGCCATCTTTGTCAGTCCTTGTAATCCTACATCAAAGAGTATCAGCCCAAAAAGTTTTCCAGAATCCATCAAACCCATGAGCCCAAAGAGCAACTTCAGTTACTTCTGCAAGAGGCACTCATGAAAAAGCAAAATCAAGACTTCTAGCCTGTCAGCTATAAAACAAGGTACACCCAATACAGTATTTGCAATGGAACAGCTAGATTTTTTTCTTGTTGTTGAACAAGATTAAGATTGACTTTGGCACATAAAGGATCAACTCTCGCCCGAGGTCCACAAGCTAACTTCAGAAGCAGGGTACTAATGCTTATCACCCTTCAGACCATGGCCTCCCTGCTAAAGATTGTCAATAATTAAACAAACTATCTGCTCAGTGGTAACTGGACCAATATGACCACTGAATATTATGTTCTCTTTCACATACTAACATGCATACTCAAGTCATCAAGCAGCAGCAGCATGGTTGAGTTATTATTAATCTGACCAGAATGGAAACAACAATCAAATCCTTTATACGGGAACACTGACTTCCATACAATTTCTTAAAGCTCTTTATTTTTTTGGCTTATTTCTCATTAGCCTACAAGGTGTTTCTAAAATGATTCATGCACAAGGCAGCAAACTACAAAATTATGAAGAATAAGAGTTGAAAGCCCCATTTTTTTAGGAACTTCATCTTGAAAAATCAATTTGCAGCTTTGTCATTTGCCTTCTGGATGTTTTTATTTCTTGATAATACCAGTTTATTATCTAGGTTACAGGAATATACAAATACATCACCCATATTGTGGTAAGCGCCACATAAGCACATAATGAATTAACAATCCTTTGTTCTAAGGGCTTATATACAAACATGAACACCATGAGATTTTTAAAGGCATATGCCAAAGCTTAATACTATTTGTAGGTAAAACATTAGGAAGAACCTGGGATATTTCAGCAGTATTGCCATCGTGCAGTTTAGACTGAACAGCAAGAACAACAGTCAAATCACAGGAAGCAATTTGGCTAGTCATAATGATCTCAGATACCAAGTATTCCGAACAAAATACTTCGTATCCCAGCAACCCCCAAATTGCTGTTAAAATCTTAATCCTACTGCTTTACATATGATATGAAAACCTGACCTTTTAAACTAATAACACCAGATGAATAGGCTGAAAGGTGCAACAAAATTCAATGCCATCCACATTTAGAAATTAACATTTTTCATGATGCTAATTAAGGGCATTTTAAAAAACATGCATGTGCATTTATGTGGGCATGAATAACTGTGCACACATACACAAATATCTTTCAGCTCCAGCATTTGTGTGAGCCTTTAGCTAGCTTTATCCTGTCGTATATAGTAAGGATATCTGCAGAGATAAAGAGTGAACCTTTACAAAGAGAATGCCTTTAATCAGTCTTCTAATCAGAGTTTGAACTAACGAGGAAAGTCTCAGTGCAATCGAGTTAGCTCTTGCTTAACTGCATCTGACATTTCGGAATAGATTAGGTTCTAATGGTCTACGGCAGAGCTTTCTCTTTAGAAACCTTGGGATGTCATTAATAAATATTGGCCATCATATAGCGACTCCACACCTCTGTAGTTGAGACAAAACATCTTATAGGAAATCACTGCCTACTGTGTCCTGAACCACATCAGTGAAGCCAGGCGCAACATCCATCAAAGATTAAAAGAGCAGAAAACGAACACTGCTGTGACCAAACACTTGAAATCATGTGCCGACTGCCACAAACAATTAGAATTCAGCAGGGGTATTCTCAGGCATTCACAAATCATGACTGCAGGAGACCTCAGGAAATGGGGCCACGATTAACCCATCCTGCTGTCCCCAGCCATAACAACGGGCTGTTTCGGGAAGAAGCTGCAAGGTTTATTATCATGAAAAAAGACTCATTTTACTAAAATCTCAACTTCTGATCAGGATGTGAAGCCTAGTCTTTTATACACAAAAACTTAAAATTACGGAGAGCAAGAAATTGGAGTGCAATTCTGTTTTTTGAGCAAGGAAGGAGATCTGCATTAGGGTTCTCATTTGGCAGCAAGAGGAATACGTCAAAGGCTGCAGGCTCGGGGTCTCCAAAGAAGGCAGCTGCTCTTGTCCTCCAGTGTCTAGTGACGATCCCAACACATCTTTGTGGAGCACCAACAGGCTCCATCTGTTAGGACCCATCTTGCCCTTATGGCCAAATCTGTTTATTACATGAAGATAGGTTGGAGGTGACATTTGCTGATTGTGGGTAGACAAAAAAAGAACGGAAAGCCCTTCTGAGCACAAAAGCATGTAAAAAATTGTACAAACTGTAGAATAAAATTCCCAGGTTTGAATAACATAGGACTCATGAAAAAAACCCCCAAAACACAAGGCCAAACTATTTGTAATACTATGACCATACACAAACAAAATTTGTGTAAAAGCTCCTCTTTTTTTTCTACTTTTTATTTTAAAATGGGTCAGTTGAATTTAGCCCTTTATTCTCAAAACTGCTGAAGACTCCTTGAGAAAATCTGAGAACTGAAATGGGAACTTTCTTACCTGACATTTGAAAAGGATGTAGAATTGGATTTCCAACAAAACAAAAACCCAAAAGGGCTGGCCTTGCTGGCTAGCACAGACCCACTATTGAGTACCTGGCACTTGTCTTACCCCATCCAGCCATCTCTCCCACAGCCTCTTTACAATCTGGTTCATTGTAGGCACCTCCTGCAATGCCTCAGAAGCTGTAGCTCACTGCAGACCTGTGCAAGACAGGAGTTTGCAGAGGAAATAGCTTTGCTCCTTCTTGAGAAGTTTTATCTTATGTCCGTTTAAAGCTTCCCAATGTTCTCACATGCAGATATATTTGTTGGGAAAGGCCTGACATGCTGCCTGAATCCAGCTAGAGCTGAGAGCACCCAGTAACTTAAAGTCAAGTCTTGCATGTTTTAAGAGGGCTCTCAGGGCTGGGCAGGCTGAAAAGCAATGAATGCCGCTGATGTCAGTACAAGTTTTCCACTGCATGGTATCAACCTGTTGTTTACAAAGGCACTCACTTAGAAAAAATGATCAAATGGTGAGGAGAGATGTAGGCAAAGAATAATTAACTGCAATAATTTGCTATAGTGCAAAGGAACATGGACAGGCTTCAACATGCTTCCTATATTGTGAAACACTCGGGCAAGTACGGGGTGGCTTGTTTTGAGAACTGCCAATAACTACATTCCACGGATCCACACAAACTAGATGACTAACTGGCAGACAGGATTAGAGTTCTATGGAATTTGCAGTTTATGGAAATGAGTACTGTTTAAAACTCCTATTCCTACAGTTCATTTATTTATCTTCTAGGAGAGCATTTGATTTCCCGCCTATGTTCTTTCCATTTTTTATGTATCTGTTCACTGGGATGTAGGGAAACCATATCTTTCCAGACCATGAATATCAATGGGTTTTCCAGGTTAGTTCTTCATGAGCCACAGGCGTGACAGGACACAGATTCACCCTATTCAGGGAACAAGTACACAGAATACTTGGGGTAAGACACCAAGACCTCATTAACTCATTATCAGTTCTTACATTGCACTATGAGTTGTTCAGATCATTGGCTACACACTGCATAGAGGCAGAGCCTGGGGTGAGGACCAAAACCAGAAGAGCTGGCTAAAATCAGAATAGACTAAAAAGGTAACTGGCTTCATCATTCTCAAGCTCTTCCTGCCTGAGCTGCTTACCTGAAGGCATCTTCCTAAGCACCTTCTGAGTTCTATTGATTAGAACCTGTTAACTCCACAGCCGGAACATGGTAAAGTCCTCCCACAGATATTATTGCTGCAGAAGGATCACAGAGGAGCACCACGGCACCCACTTCCATTTCACAAACAAACCTGATAGCCAGACAGACCAACAGATTTGCCCAGGCTATTTCTCCAAGAGGTACCTACCTCTTCAGACTCCCTTGAACCTGGGATCCTGACGTAATAGGCAGGCTCTACTGTACAGATGAGGCATTTAAAGTTAAATTAAAAGGTAATTACACTGGCCTTCCTTAAGTCAATATTTTTTTGCTTAAGAATCATGCAGATGTTTCTGAAGTTATTGATGGGGGAGGAGAGGGGGCATTAAGAAAAGCTATTGCATTACATAGAGGGAGTTAGAAGAGGAAAATGAATATTCATGCATGCATTCCTTCCTGGTTGAGTCAAAGGAAAACAGAGTAAACATTCTTCTCAGATAGCAGGAGTCACAGGTTTTGGAGTCCAAACCAACTTCCATTCAAATCAATGAATAGATACCAGCAGACAGGAGTGTAATCAGACTTCAGATTATTTTTAATATCAATATACAAAATGATAGTACTGCATAATTGAGCCTGGTAAATTAATAATTTTAGTACATGTGACACAGGAAAGGGACACAAACTTTTGACTTTCCAATTCATAGGTTCTCACTTCCATATTAAGACAGAACAGTTTGTATTCTGAATAAATGTGTTTTTCCAAGATTTGACATATAAATTTTGTCTCTTAAAGCAATAGCCACAGAGGTAAATAACCAAGTGATAAACTTTTATTTGGAGATAGTGTAAAGTAAGGTTCCAGTTGGAGGCTATATTCCCCAGTTCAGTGTCTCAACCAGTTTTTGTTAAACTCGTCAACCTGTACAGATTAATATAATTTCTACCCGATGACACAGCTGAGCATGAGCAATTCTGCAACAGATATTCACATTTCTGCCATTACTGGGAGTGACCAGTACAAAAAGTTTTGAATGAAAACAAGTCTATTAAAGAAAAAGCTGTTTGAAATATTTTCACTTTCTCATGCTGAAAATCCTAGCTTTCAGTCTCTTGGTATTATTTTTTACAACAACAAAATGAAAGTAAGTGAGGGGATTGCAGTTTATTCCCTTTCAATGTCTGAGGCATTGGAATGGACCAAACCCTTAAAAGTTCCATTGATTCCCAAACAATCTGTAAACACATACACTTACACATTAACAACCTGGCTTTCCCTCCCACACGGTCATTTCTCATCAATTATTTCCAACATGATTAACATTTTCCACTTTCCTGCCCCAAACCATTTATCTCTTTACTTGCAATTGATCCATTCCAGAGTGTATCAGGAATCCACTACTGCCTCAGGAATATTCCAGAATTTGTGAGAAGACACCAAAGGACCTGTCAGCTCTTTCTGAAAAATATCTTTTTTTTTCTTGTACCACCATCTTTCTGCAAATGCACTAAGCCAACAAATCCACTTGCACATTGCTCAAAAATCTTTAAGAAGAAAAGATTATCTAAGTCATAATCTATAATTTAAGATCAAATCATAAAAAGCATGAAGGAAATTAATAGGCAGTTTATTTGGCATTTCTCTAAAACATGGAAATGTTTTAATCAGCAGGAAGATGGGAGAGGTTTCTTAACACTGTGTGCAGGTTAGCTGTGGAACTCATTGCAACAAGATACGGATCCTTGAAATGCACAATTAAAAAAAAAACAACAACAAAACAACAACAAAACAAAACAAAAAAATCTATGGGGGGAAAAAAAAAATCAAGGACTATTAAACTTACTGACCCAGTCAGCTGCCCCTTGCCAAGCACTGGAATAGTATAGGAGCAAAGCAGTCAATGTATTTCTCTTTTTCTCCTAAGAATCCATTACTGACCACAGAGAGACAAAGTGCTGGGCTGAAAGGTGTGCCCAAGCAAGGCTGTTCCCATACAGGCAGATGCCCCAGTCCTAGCTGAGGCTGGCTTTAATGTCTCGTAACAGGGAAGCCAGCCCACAGCAACAGCACAAAAATGCTGAAATTCAGACACTGTCTTCCAAGCCAAAGATTTCTTACATGGTGCAGTTGAAGTAATGGAAAGGCCGTATAAGCTAGAGAGCATGAGGAAAATTCTTGTATATTGTGCCTCTCCCTACATCTGCCTCGGGCTTTTAAAACTCATTTCCATAGTAATTTCCTTCTCAACTTGACATTGCTTTGCTCCTAGTTCAATGAATACTTCCCCTGTTCGGTGAAATTCCTGCTAGGATACAGGATGTGAGCACTTAATACAGTTTGCATTCAAATTATGTTTCTATGCCTTCTTCATGATACATAATTTTAAATTCAACCATACTGGTCAACACCTTAAAGAAAAACAGAATTGCTGAAGCAAATCATCACTTCCTGCAATACAGTATGAATTCCCAATTAGGTTATAACTTAACATGTGCCCATGCACATTAAGAGGTAAACAAGGAGCTTGCCATTCACTGCACAACAATCAAATCTCAACTGCTGTCCTTGAGTGTAGGCTGCTAAAGCCCAACCATATCAACTTCTTCCTGATTTCATAAACCAGCATCATTCAGTTGTCACTGGATATATCAGGAAAGACAGAGATTCTTGCAGCCAAACCCACAACCTATGATCTTACACAGCAGCAGCGTTCTCACTGTTGGACAGGCATGTAAATCCATAACATTTCAGCCTAAAAATCTAGACTTGCTCTGAATTTTCCACGGATGCTGCACTTCTGCCTTGGACCTCTCAAACGTGTATCTTGTAGGACAGTGTTACTTGTTTCTAAGGGAGTCTGAGACAGAGAAAAGCTTATAAAAAACTATGGAAGCCAAGAAACATCTGGCAGGAGTAGAGCCCAACTACCTGTTTGAGCATTATCAAGAGGATGGAAACTGGGGGCTGCAAAGGACACTACCTGAACCCAAACTTCTCCTGCTCAGTAGTCTCACAGATACTCAGTGTTGGCTGCTCCACTTTGCTGCCTCTCAGCCAGTTCCCAACCAAAAGCTCTGAGTCCCCTCAGACACTGCATCTATTACACTGAAGTAAGTGAAAGTCCTGTCAAAGCCCTCTTGAGACTAAGCACAAATCCTTTGCTAAATTGTATGTAAAATGAAAGAAAAACTGTCAAAAAAAAATTTAAAAAAAGAAAAAAAAGAAACTAAAAGGTTATCTATTTAACCACTCCAGCTAGAAACAAAGAATAGAAAAACTTACAACTTATTCCCTCTCTTTCCTGCTCCAGCCATACACTCTTACTCCCTTTGTGTCGGCTATGGTGTTCATTTAATTTCTGGAAGAGCTGATTCAGCTCACTAAACCAACTAAAAAATATCCCAGCCAAGAAAGAAACATGCGAACAGAACTCAGACATTAAAAAAAAAAAAATTCCTTCTGTAAGAGATCACTTTGAAAGCAACTGGATTTTGGACTAAGCACAACTTCTTGAGAGTGTCAGCTTTCTGCAGAACAGTTCAGGTTTGTCAAAAATGAAGACTATCCTGAAGTCAAATGACAGATATTCAAAGAAAACATGGAAATCAGCCCCAGAAGGGATGGAATACCACACTGTCCTGATCAGTGCTTCCACAAAAGATTTCCTTCTCGTTTCCTAGAGCACACAGCTGAAAGGTCTCCAGGTAGCAAAGGCTGCTATGGCAGAGCACAGGCACGGGAATGAGCAGAACTATATAGAAAATCCAAGGCACTTGAAACTCTAAATAAACCCACTGTTTGTTAAAAACTGATGTTAAGAACATTGCTATCAACATCTCTCATCTTCAGACTGAGAAATCCCATTCCACTTTCTATGGAAGCAATCTCCCTGAAAGAAAGAAAGAAAGAAGCCCTACAATTATAAGAAATATGTATATTTTTGCATGCCACATAGCAGGCGTTGTTCTGAACTTCAGAGATTCCTGAACAATGACAAGGCTTACAAACATGGAGCATTCAAGGAAGCATTGATTTGAAAGTCACTGCTGTCACTGCTAGCTGTGACTACAGGGCACAGAGAATCTCTCAAGTATACACGACCCAGTGTTTGTGGCTGTGTGTGGCAAAGCTCTGTAGAAAGGAAGCACAGTTGCAATGCAACCCATTTAAAAGCGTTATGAGGAAACATGCCTCCCCCACAGGGGCATCTGGAGTGCAGGGACTTTTTTCCATGATAAGTCTCCCAGTAGGAGGCACCGACCTGTTTTTATCTGCCATTCATCTTTGGGCCATCTCCCATTCTTTCAGAGCTAAACAAGGATTTGCGAAGAGCCAGGATGTTAAAGTAAAAGGACTTAATGCAAATAGCTTTTTTTCCTCCCATCCCATCTGCCACAGACTCGGAACAAGATGTGGTAATAGAGGAACACAGAAAGGTCAGAGGATTTTTTGCGGGGGTTTAATGCTCCTGTAGTTGGAATAGCTTGCAAAATGGTCTCAGGGGTCATAACTTAAGCATGACGCATAAAAGGTGTACAACTGAGACAAAACAGTGATCCATCTGGTCCAGGATCCTGTCTCTGACAGTGGATAGTATTGGACACTTCCCAGGAAAGGGCAAAAGTGAACAAATTACAAAATTATGAGTGTTTAGCTAGCGGACCGCCTGTTTTTAAGGAAATAGTTCTTTTTGAAAACCACTAGTTAGAGACTGGTCTCAAGCTCAGGGTCCCAGAATTAAAACATATAACAAGCACCTATGTGCACATTTTTTTAGGAATCAAGTTTTTAACTCTGTGAGTACTTAATGATTTAAAAATAAGAAACTTCAAGGTGAACTATTACTTCTTTAAAGTTGCAGACAGCAGCAAAGTGCTGGAAAAGCTGTGTAGGGGCATTTGTAAGTTCAGTCCTGGGGCTGATCTAGGCACCTGGGATAATGACATTTGAAATGCAACGATAGCAAGTGGTGTGACTAGAAATATGCCAAGGAAAAGCACATAAAGCCCCACCCCGTGCTGCAAGATGAGCAGGGTTGTTCTGTCACATTGTTACCATGCTGTAACTGGGCTGTATGTCTAAGGCTATATTCTTGTTAGAACATGATCAAGGTCTCAGCCACACTGCATATTTTAATCGTGGTGTAATTGCACCAGGGGACAACTGTAGGAAAACCAGGTCCTACGATACAGACATATTTGAGGTGGAGTCAGACAGAACAAGAGGATATCCAGGAGTAGAAAAGACAGCACAGTTGAAGTGCCTTAGGGGAACAGACTCATGTCTGCCAGAAAGTCAGAATAAAATGGGGGTTGGATAGAAACCCCGTGATAGATTTGTCAGTGCAGCAGTTTGATACATTTACTTGCAGGTATAAATTAATTAAAACTTGCTGTGGTTAAAAGTCAATCAAGTAGTATGCCTTTTTGTGGAAGGAAGAGAAGTATGCCCTATAATAACAGAGAGCTGGTGAGACTTCTCCAAGTCAGTATCAGAGCCTTTTTGACTTTCCTTACTACAGTATTCCTCTGGAAAAACACAGGTTTCAATAGCTGGCTATACCCTTAAAAGCATTGGATCAATCTTTATCACCTTACCTTTACCCAATAGGCTGTTCCTAGTATACCATGGTGCCACTCCTCTCCAGGAAGCTGTTTCTACAAAAAAACGTGCTGCAGAAAGGAGTCAGATCAAATAACCTAACCATGCTTAAAAAAGGAAAAAGGGGGAGAAAAAAAAAGGGGGGGGAGGGGGGAAGAAAAAATATACAGATATAAGGATTCATATCATACAGGCTAAGAAGGCACTTCTTTGAAATCAATGGAAATTAAATTCTTCAGATGTTGGATCAGGCCAAACGTGCTTTAGTTTTGTGGTGCTAGGAATTTGACAGGTATCTTTATCCACTGTCATCTCTGTTGACCAGGTACTTATTCATTATCTGCTCTTCTTTCTGTATGTATTTATCCTCACTCTACTAGTCAAAGGTTCCATTATTTATCAAGTTGAGATAAAAGTCAGATCTCAGGGTTCAATAAAAACTATAAATAGAGCTAATACATGACCAAACTGCAGCCTTGAGAATTATCTCCAAGTTCCAAAATATACAAACCATCAAGCAGGAAGGAGTTAACAGCATCTGATTTGTCTTTGTGCAGCTTTTCAGCTACCCATACTACCCATCTACACAAAGAACTAAATCCAGGTAGTAATGCTATTGGTTTTATGTTAAATGTGCGAAAGTGCAAATATAGGATGCAGGATGACAGACTCTGTTGGCAGGAACTTCTGCCTTACCGTGATCCAGAAGCAAATGCTAATTTAGGAAGTTCAAGCTCCTAAGCAAGGAAGCGCTCCAATGTGAGGCTCTCTGCTGACATAGAATGTCATTTTTGCTCTTTCTCTACAAATCCATTATTGACCATGGACTGAGATGGAATTCTGGGACAAACAGGCCTCTTGATCAACCTGATACTGCCACTCTTGTGGTGATATCCACATGGATTTTAAAATAATATGAAAAGTTCTTCACTCACCTGAACTTTCTTTGAACAAGACTACAAAGCAAGAAATAAAGATGACAAATATTGCAGGGCACTTGATACCTTGTATTTTACAACAGATACCAGAAACTGAAGTTACCTACAAATCTCAGAAGAGTCACCCACGGTTTGCACACTCCCTAAGAAACCTCTGAGATACAGAGAAACCCGAAGACAACTTCTCATTATGCCTTCACTTGTTCAGATGCAGACCCAGCTGAAGAACAGAACTCAGAAAGGTATTGCTACAGAGAAGTAAGCTACATCCAAACATCTTGTGAAGTATCTAGCCTAAGACTGGGAGAAAGGGATTACTCCAATCCTGAACTGCATCCAAGCAGAGTTACCTTTTGAACTCTTAATCTGAAGGCAGTTCAGAAGAGGTGTCTAATTGCACCTAAAGGTGTACCAGAGCTCCTTCCTCAGCTGTCCATGCCAAAGTGAAAAATTTTATCAGATAAACCACCCCAAATTTCAGACTGTTTATCCAAAGCTTGCCTGAATGAGCCAGGTCTCTTTGGCAAGCAAAAATGGGCCTGCATGTCTTGCAACAACACCCTTACTTGAAGCAATCAGCCATGTCCAAAAGTTTTGCCCACTCCTGAACAGCATATGAGGGCAGCCATCACTGAGGAGGTAAAGGAAGCACACGGGAGAACCTAGAAACCAAAAGCATATTCAACATGATGGGCAATCATGCTATATACCAGAATCCTGCTGCAATGCTGTGTAAGATTAAAAAAAGTTCCTAAAACTGAAGCGCAGAGGAAAAGAAAAATAATAAAAAAAATCAGCTTCTGGCCAAAGCTGCACCTACTTTGTGTTGGCTGGAGCAGTCTGCAGCCACCCTTATCTCAAATGCTGAGGTGTGGCCCATGCAGCCAGCACGCCCTGACATGCAGCACACATCAGAACTGAGCACTTGCTTTATCAGATCAACATGAAGCACTGCTTGCTGGGACCTGTAGTCTCTGAAGGCCGTATCTCTTTAAAAAAGACAGACAGCCACAGGGCACAGCACAAAACTCTGAGGATTGCATGTGGCCCTCCCACGGTTCGTTTTCAACATCACACACTGCCAGAAAAAAGAGATCAGATTTGGAATCTGGGCTGTCAAGGCTACAAAGACTAAAAATGTTATGAAGACATGTTTCTCAGCTTAGGCAAAACTGAGAAAGAAAACACCTGAGATAAGCAGGTCCTTCAGCAGCTACATTGCACATTTGCCCATTTTTCCACACACATGTTAACAAAGCAATAGCCAAGTCTTTCACTGTAACCAACATTGACACAGTACAAAAAAAAAAAAAAAAAAAGAAAGAAAATACCTTTGCTTCCTCAAAAAACGAAACAAGTTTTAATAGCCAATCTGGTCATGTCCTCCTTCCACAACAAAAGAGTTTAATATCACCAGTCCAGAATACTGGAGATATGTCTGCCAGTCGTCTGGGTCACAAGCAATAGGACAAAAGGAAATGATCTCGAGTTGCACCAGGGGAAGTTTAGATTGGATATTACAAAAAATTTCTTCACAGAAAGGGTTGTTAAGCATTGAAAAACACTGTCCAGGGAAGTGGTGGAGTCACCATCCCTGGAGGTATTTAAAAGTGTACATGTGGCACCTTAGGGACATGGTCTAGTGGTGAACTTATCAATGCTGGGTTAACGGTTGCACTCAATGATTTTAAAGGTCCAACCTAGGTTTTCTAATCTAAACAATTCTGTGATTCTATATCTGCAACTCAGCTCCTTCTTCTCCAGGTAAATAAGCCCATCACTTGAGTTCAGTATCTGGTAGTATTATATTTGGAGTTTGCCAGGGGTTTTTTGGTTTGTTTTGGTTTTTTTTTTAAAACAAGTCCCTTTAGATTTAAACTAGTTTTACATAGATAGCTTGACAGCTTTTGGGATATATTACTTAAGATGCATGGGGCTTTTTACTTATTTTGTGAATAAGAAAATAGAAATACCTGGGGAAAACTTGGTTTGAAGCTTTTCCTCAGTAATCACTATTTAATGCTTACATGGTTTCCCTTTAAAATGCAAAATTTGGCAACTATTCCCCTTGTTACTTACTTGAAAAGGCAATGACTTTTCCCAGTAAACCTGCCTTTAATGTAACAATTGAACCACAGACACCATGGGAAAAAAAAAAAACAAAAGCTATCAGGAGTTTGCCAACTGGAAACAGAGCAGGAGAGTTTTTCCATGCATACCACAGTCCTACTTTTCCCGTTAGTTCATCTCCTGGCCTCCTCAGTTTCCCATTCCTCCTGCCTGTGCTCTCACAGAGTTTTGGAAATACAGGGGACCATCAGGAACCAGTGGCTCAGCCTGCAGTTGTAACATAGGTCAGAGTACTTAAGTCTTTGCTTCTGCTTTTCCTTCCCTGGGTAATGACTACTGTCCTCATCTGCCTGTATGCTCAGGCACAATTCTCATTTGAGAGGAATAATTACCATTAGCCTAATGACATCTACTCCCAGAAAAAGTGCACCAGAACAACAAAAAGGACATTTACAGCTGCTTTCTTAAATATTTTGACATATTAAAGAAAGGGAAAGTCCAGAAAACACAATAAAAATACTGCAGTATGACACAGGTTATCATAATCACCAGCATAGTCAATGAGTTTACAGTGTCACTTGAGAAATCCAGCCGAAGAACCTCATTAAATAGGTGTTCATCTTCTCACAATAACTGCACGTGTCAGTTGTATATCTAGAAACAAAAATTAGAGGCTTTTTCCTTATTACTTTAGGGCTGGATTCCACACACATGCAATTCCTGATCAACTTTATATGAATTGCATTCATTGATTGGTATGAAAGAAACTCCAGTTCCTTTAACAGACATTTCTTATTTGAATACAATGCCTATTACTATTTACTAATCAAAGATAGTTGAGGAAGAAGAAGAAAATACTGTGTGAAGCCCATCATGAAATGAAAGAGGAATGGTTCGATCGATGTCATATAGGCAACATATACCATTTCCTCCCCAATTTCTAAGATTAGAAATGCTAAAACAAACATTAGCAAGTGCTCCTAACTTGACTCCAGCCTGGTGAGCTATTCTAATTAGTAACTGCCAGTTCAGAATTGCACGAGGGTGAAGAATTATATTGTATTTGTCAGGTTCCTAATATCAACAAAGATTTAAAGATGCCACTCAGAGCTATTTGTGCCTTTTGACATTGCTGAGTACAGTCTTCTCAAAACAATACAAAAGGACACCATGAACACAGACATTTGAAAACAATTTTTTCCAAGAAACTAGTTAAGGGAGTGAATCACAAAGACACTGACTTGTTCTCCATTTCATTTACTTCAGGAGCTCTTTGTTACACATACAAACGAGAGACCAGCAGCCACGAGAAAGTGTTGATCTCATTTCTGGGCCAGAAGGTCCAGCTAAGCAGCACCAGATGGCCATTGGAGGCTGTCCAGGCACACACCAAGGTAGCTTCACCTGGTCCCCAACAGGAATCGAGGAGAGGAAGGCAGGAGAAAAGAAAAAATGCAAGCATGAAGGGCCATGACAAGAAAGGCCAATCAGCCTACATCAAAAAGATGGTCTTTGCCTAATGTTAGTCACACAGATTTATTTTCAGTTATAAATCTAACAAATTTCTAGCTACTCACCACCAAATCTCATCCTGCAGCAAATTGTACCTGATTGCAAGCACATCAGAGAGTCAAAAATAACTATCGATTGATGTTCAGATGACAGCAAAATCTAATTACCACCTCAGCTGCAGCATTAGTTGATACCAACGCTTTGGAAGACTCAAGACACTAAACACATTCTAAAAATAAGACTTTATGTATATATAATTCTTTCAAATATTTGTTAAACTGCGGCCATTTCTGTAAGATCTGAAAAGCATTGCACATGCTTTTAATGCTGTACTGTACCCGAGACTTCAGCAGAAGTTTCAGTGGAGAGAATGCACAAACTGACCAGGAACTAAGCCAGAAGGGCAAGTGCTCCCTTTCCTAGTGCTCTGTATGTGCCCTATTGAATGGCACAGCATCCCTCAGCAGCACAATTACATGCATTTTATTGCTTTTAGTAAAGATAAATGACAAGCAAAACTATTTACACCATTCAAATTAACAGCTATCTCAAGTGTGTTTGTGCTTCTATGCAGCTATTTAAGTGACTGAAATGCACACAGATTTTTTTATAAAAACTAAGGGGAAAACCCTATCAATTAATACCGCCTCATTAAAACTTCTATAATAGCAAATAAGTTGTTTCTGGAAATGAAGCCCTGATTCAGAATGTCCATATAAGAACAGAAAGTGTGGTTGTGCACCTAATGCTTCACCAGTATTAAGGTCAGTGAAGCAGAAATTGTTTTCATAAGTTAGTGATCGACATTAAAAATTCAGTACTCAACAGTGCACACGTTACCCAGTGGAATATAAGACAGAACAGTTATTTCTAAGAGCAAAGGAAAAACATGGTGTCTATTATCATTTCTCTAAAGGACACTATAAAAAATACCTTTCTACATGCCCCTATAAATTCAGTAGCAGATCCATGACTTACTTTTGCAGTAATATCACAATTGCTAGTTTTGTTTAACAAACATTATTTGAATTTCTATTAAGTTACTATGATTGCTCATCTTTTCAGATCATTAATTGTTAAAGAAAAAGCACCACCTGCAAATGCCTGCAAAAGTAAAGATTGATGAGATAGCCATAGATAGAGATTACCCGTGTGGAAATCCCAAGCTACCTTACATATTTATTAATTTCTAAAGGCTTTCTTTGGATTATTAGTTATTTGTTTTTCCTGTTTAGAAGTGTATCCATTTTATGCAGCATTTCATTACTTTCTCTGCTATGCCCTTTCTGCTGCAGATGATGAGTAATATACCCAAAAATAACCATTCCAGCATTAGGTCTCCTGCCACCTACAGCTGTAAAGAGCTGGCATGCCAGTGTTAAAGCTCCCAGCAGCAGTGATGTCCTTCCAGACAGTACTCCCAAAGCTGTCCCCAAAGGGATTGCACATGGTGCCCTCCTGGAAGAGCAAGAAGTTAAGTCACTGCTGTATGTTTGTCCTACGAAAATAATCTACAATTACGCCTTTTTTTAAAGCTATGGAGACGAGTGTGATACTTTTAGTAGGAGTCTTGGCAACTTTAGGAACTGGGGTTTTTTTTTACTTGTATGCAGAAGGGAAACAGGGTGGGAATTCATTTCTGTAAGTTACATGGGCCAGATGCTAATGAAAAGCAGGAAAACCAAGAGGATTAGAAATCCTTTATATACCCCATATATACACATCTTTTTATGTTCCAATATTCCCATTAGAACAGTAGTAGGGCATCCAGCCATGGGTTTGGGTTTTCCCTCTTTTCAGTGCACAAGGCAGAATACCCCAGCCCCCAGCTCAGTGCTGGACCCCCTCCTGATCAGAACCCAGATGCAGAGAACTGCCTGAGGGACAGAGCACAGCATCTTGCACACAGCAAGCCCATAAACAGATCCATTGCTACAGGCTGTCACGTGCCAGGTAAAATACCTGGCACATTTGATGTGGAAGTGAGGGTATTGCATGAGAAGCGGGAAGCCAGCAGTGCTTTCATCCACATAATGGGTGAAAACAGGGCTGGTAAAAGCTGCCACATTCACTGCAAACTATGTAAAACTCTGGCACAGAGTCGATTGCACATCTAATGCTCAATGTGCAGGGCTTGGCAAATCCTGGCAAGAAAGCAAATAACTCACTGAGGAAAACAACATTCTCCCTCCTTCTTTCTTTTCCTGATATTTTGCATTATCCTGCCACTGCACTGACACATACTCTGTGTTGACTCTTTTTATTGGTAAAGGGGTTTACTCTGAGTTTTAACAGGACAAGCCAGGGCAGTTCATATAGCAAAGCCACCTGCCAGCAAAAACTACATTTTCTCTAACTGTGTTTTTCAAACTTTATCAGGTACTTGGTCTGATAATGCACATCAATGTGACTTTCACTTTTCTTGTATCCCTTGCAGTGGTGAAGGTCTCAAAGGTCAAATTATGCCTGCAGTTACACACACAGTTCATGTTCCACCCACAAATGATACAGGGGAAAACTCAGTGGGGATAGGGGAAATTGTGCAATGTAACAAGCTGTTCTTTGTTACTTCCTTGGGCAATGTGCAAAGCTGGCAGCCAGAAAGTCTATTTTAACTAAGTTTCTTACAAGACCATTTACTCATTTGCTATGACTCAAACAAAGTTCTGTAGTTGCTGATAGACAACATTTTCACAATTCATATATGATTTCTGTACATTCTTCTGTGTTACCGGGGCATATGTGCATATGAAGGATCAACTTTGTTTAATTTTTCTTATTCCATACAGAAGGGAAACACTTTTGCCCCTGCAGCATGAACTTGAGCTTTCTGCCTCTCAGTCTTGCTCTGGAAGCCTGACCCCACACACAGAGAAGAACTGGAGTCAAAATAAATGAATATTGCTTTCCTTAGGTTCTGCCAAAGACAGCCTTTATCTGCAAACAGCTACATCCTCACAAATAATTATTCTCCTTGCAGTGGGTTTCAGAAGCAAAGAACAACTGTACATCTTCTGTATTTGATATGAGGGCCTTGTACAGCTACAGATCAGTTAACCACAGGACACTTTTCTGAATACAATGAAGTGTCATTTAAAGACTTTAAATTCTTTTAAAGTAATTCAAAGTGAGAACACAGATGCTCTTCTCACTCTAAGCATGAGAAAGCATCTCAGTTAATTTCTGTTGCATAAACGAAGACAGGGAAATGTACTGACAGCCTCTTTACCCAAATCTCTCAGCACACAATCAGCCATCCTCTAGGCTGCACAGGATGAGAACATATGCTCTAACTGTATTTTGGGGAAAGAACTTGTTCAGATCACAATATATATTTTTTTGTTGCTAGATGTTATGTTCTAAGTTAAAACTGTATTACCAAAAAGACCAAGCCTTATTAATGTAGCTTCAAAACAGCAAAAAAAAAACAAAACCCTAGAAACCTCCCAGCAATATTTGTTTAGCAGAACACCTGTGAAAAACATTTATTTTAGGAAGAGACTATGTAAGGTTTCAGACAACTCTCTTAAGTGAATAGGAAAAAAAATTCTAGCACACTGTTAAAAGTGTCCCCTTCGGTAAGAAACATCACATGCATGGCACCTTAAAAACACGTGAATGCAAACAGCATTAGCTATTTCTTCTAAAAATAAGGCTTGAAGGATAGCTATTTGCCAAAGTAATACCTCTGCCACCATTTAAACCATTTTGAACCATTATTACAGATGAAGATACCTGACATTTTGTAAAATTATTAAGCACGAATATTATTTTGCAGACAGCATTAGTGCTGCAGAATGCTGATTGAGATTATCAAAAAAAGAGACAGATCTTTATCAGATACCTGGTCGTAGAAGTCAAGATCCTACAACCATTAAATACTTTTAAACTACAGCAATAAACCATAACAGTGTGCACATTCTCAAGATATTGGGATGTAATCCCAAGTAGAAAACTGCTCTGGACTACAGTGGGAATTGGGTTAGACCCTTGATGCTCTGACATGCAAAAATAAAAAGTATCACTATCTTATCATTTGCTAAGAAACATCTTTAGAAGTTGCATTAAACTGTAACTTAAGAATTTTCACATTTTATGTGCATATGAATAGTAGCAGTGGGGCTAGGTAAATCACCCTTCCAGGAGAAGCAACCCTAGGCCAAACAAAGACAAAAGAGATAGGAAAGCAATTAGTGGATTTTCTCCAACTCACATTTACAAACATCACTGTACTATGTAGACAGAAATTTCTCCAAGGCTTATAACTTGACTAAATTTGACGGGTTTTCTTACAGGTACAGCATAAGGTACACTAATAATAAAAAAATTGCTCCTTATTCATCAAAAGACATCAGGTATCTACTCCACAACGTGAACACATTTTAGCTTTGTGAGAAAGTGTTCTAAATTTTTTCCTGTGTTTACTGTTGGGTACAACAGAATATGTTTTAGGTGTTGAAAAAATTACAAGCCACAAACCCCAGTGTTTCACTAATTTTCAGTTACAAGCATTATTCCTGTATGTTCTGTAACAGCCAAAAAAACCCTCCAGGTATATCAAGCTTTCAAGGACCCAAAATTTAAATAAGAAAACAATTAACATCATTTTGGAATGCTTGTCATTTGTTAACTTATATTTGAAAATGTTAAGTTACATTTCAGATCTTTCCCCCAAACTACATTAGGTATATCAATAAATAACAAATACGGAAATCAGCATTCCCATAATAAATTAAGATCAAGAACTTCAAGATTAATATTTAATGAGGTAAAATGTGATAATATACAAATAAGTGACTGGAATACTTTAAAAGTTGTGTATAGTGCACATATTTCTTCATTATCAGATTTTTCTAGAAAGGAGAAATTTCTCTGTTCTGAGAGAGAAAATTAATGTTTATTATATTATTTGTCAATTAAATCATATCTTGAAACCCAGTAATTATTGAAAAATGGACAGTCTACAGTGCATGTACCCTGAAACTCTACAATCAACATTGATCATACTTTTTGTTTCCAGAGACGTTTGTTCATATAACATGCTGGTCAAGGTATCTCACTCACTCAATCCTTCTGAGCACAAATATTAAAAACCCCACAAACATTTTCACCAAAACCAGAGAAGTTAAACATTGTAAGCTTGGGAATAGCTAGAGTACACAAGGCAGCATTTAAATACTTATTTTCTTATCAGAAAATTTATTCTTTAAACCTAAGTAATGATGATTATTTTTGGGGAGCGAGGAAAGGCTGGAAATGGTTTTCCTTCCAGCTGAAGGAAACTAACTGAACCTGTCTTTCATTTCAAGTTACCATAGGTACTGCAACTAAAGATGATAGAGAAAGCTCCAAGCTCCACTGTGGGATTGTTCACCAGAACACAGATTTGTCTAATCTTAATTCCCGGGGCAAAATCGTGGCCTTGTGAACTCAACGTTAAAACTGCCACTACTGCAGCAAGGTGAGGAGTTTTCTCAAATGGTCCTTGGGACACCTTTTGAAGCCTCTGCACCACCTCCTCTTTGAAATGTACTTATCTTAAGCAACATCTTAAGTCCACTCATCTCTTTGTGGGACTGAAATAGTTTAGCTGTTTCTGTCCAATTAGTCCTCTTAACTATACATTTGTTAACAACCATTTGCATTATTCCCTTCAGACTACACTGATGGCCATATTAGAGTCTAGCACCACAGGGTGACACTGCACATTTGTGACACACATTTGTCATTCAGAGTTTTGTTAATCAAAGCAGATTTTCCCTGCAAAAAACTCCTATATGGTCTCATCTCTTTCACTCTGTGATTCAGAGGAAAGCCCATCTGATGCCCATCTCACAGTTCAAATATCATCATATTTTTACCAGTCCCCTGAGGTGAGACATTGCTATCATCAGTTTACCTTCCTGTACATTTGTCCATGGACCTCAGCCATATCACATCACAGGCAGCTGTTCTGTACTTCCCATATTCTGTTCTGCAGCACGAAGCCACTCACTTCCTGCAGGATTCAAAGACACCTGAAACAGCAAGAACATCTCCATTAGTGAAAAGCTCCTTAAAAATTCCTGCAATGGTCCCAGCGCTGAAGGATCTTGAAAGGACCTTAGAAGTCAAGGAGATTGCATAGATAGTGCTTTTTGCCTTCAGATACTACAGCTGTCAACTCTACAGAAGGATGTCCATTCCTGAGATAATGATTTTATGTTTTCAACGACATGCTTATGGTTTAGTAATTCTCTCTATGTGAAAAAGGATCTGAATTTTATGTCTGCATCAAAACTTCATTTGAGGGGAAAAAATCCTAACAGATTTGTCATGGAAGAACAGAATAAGCTAGAGTCAACATTTTAAAACAACTGGCTTGCAGGTTAGTCACGGTCTGAACATATATTTTCTTCCAATTTTATTTACAGCTTTTAAGCATTCAGAAACTGTCTCTACTAAAGAACACTGAAGGGTTTTTTTTCCATTCTAACCAAGAGATTCACAAGGGATTTTTGAAGTCTTTTTTTAAAAACAAGTAAGAGTCAACAGGTCACAGATACCAAGTTGCCCTCTTACTGCAAAAATGTTAATGCTACTGGTCTACAAGAATATCAAGAATTTCCTCATTGTACCACATATAAGGCAAAGTCTTTATATTTACTGTTACAGGATAATCAGCTACAAGGCCCTCCAGTATTTTAGAGCAAAAGCACATGAAATTTTTAGCAGCCATTCTCTGGAGGGAAATTTCAAGGTGACTAGAATGGTGCTTTATGTGAATAAAAATATGCTTATAATTAGAACAGACTTCTTACATGATCATTTTGCATTTCTCATTCGTGTTAGCAGATTGCAGGAAAGGTATAGATACTTGAAAAGGCACAAAATTATAACTGATGATATTTTAATTCCGTATTATAAAGAAACAACATATATCATTCTGTTTATAACTAAAAAGCTACACTACTGCCTCCTTAAAAGTCTGGACAGCTTTGGCAAGCTATTCACTAGCAAGTAGACAAAAGCATGCACAGAGTTCTCAAGTTATTCCTGACTTTCACAGCAGCACTTGAAGATTATCACACAAGATGCACCAAGTGAGTTTATGCAAGAATTTGAGAAGTGAAGAAAACTCAGACAAAAGGGGACGGCCAAGCTCTCCTTCATGGACTGTCACATTAAAATTGTCCAGCTAGAGTTTTGAGTCATTCCTATAGGAGTTTGTGACTGTGACCCTGCTCTGGGTGCAGCCAGTGTTTTAGCTATGGAGCCCACCTGTGTAAGCACACTCAGACAGCTGGAGACAGCTGCTTTCCCTCAGCTGATAACCAAATCTCTCTGTTCAGTCTCCCCCAAAAGAAACACAGAAAATGCAACCCACCCCTGGCATCGCCTGCACACACAGGAGAGAGGGGGCAGACCCTCCACAGAGTTCCAAGCCGTGATTTTTATTTCACCAGAGTGAACTTAACTGGACCCTGGCCAGTCTCATCCTTGAGCCTACTGGCTCTGCCACCGCTTCATCAAAGCGGTCCGAGATCCACATGAACCTTATCCTGTCTTCAGGAGTTATTAGCGTATTAGTGGGTTTGTGTACCTGGGACCTGACACTGCTTATGCTGTACCCCAACCAGGCAGGAGAAAACCAATTAATTTCTGTTTCTGGAGCTGTCAGCCTAGCCAGTCTAGTTTGCTTGCTTGTTCCATTTGTGATTTTGTTTTTTAAACAATAATGCTATTAAAACCCACTTTATAAGCAGTATAAACAAAACTATATAGGCCCTGATCAAGCTGCTTTCAATTTCACTGTAGAAGGCTTTGAGATACCTTTCTAAACTGGATCCAATCTTCACAGATATTCACATGAAATCTCTTTGACAGAAGAAATGAGTAATAAGGTACAAGCCACATCTCCTTACAAAATTCAGTATGAAGTAACACATAAAGCATTTATCAGAAAACATAAATAAAAATTGCATTAAGTGGGCAGGTAATCAGCAGACCTGGAAAAGGGCTTGCAGGTCCAAAAGCTTATCTATTCTCTTTCCTCCCAGTTATATTGGTCAGTCTAATAAGCCAACCTGCTTTTCCGTACAGATTTTCCCTCGCAGAAACTTGGACTTATTTTTTCCAACAATATGCTGGTCATTCCCCCCATGTATAACCCTTTGTAGTTTGTGCAGATCATCCAGATAAAACTCTACCCCGTCATTGAGGAGAAAATGAAATTTTCAGTGAACTTGCAATAAGAGCCAGTCCTGAAGACATGGGATACAACAACTACTGACTGCGAACTGAGGAAGCAGGTTTTTCCTAATAAAGCCTGTGGATCATAACTAGCTAGATTAAACAGAGACAGATATGAAGGAGAGCAGGCAGGAAAACGGACCTTAAGATAGAGGCTTAAACAGGAACGCTTCCACTGGAAGTTGTGTGTGATCCTACACAAAGGTTAGAAGATGGAAACTTGTCTAATTCACTGCAGAGGATAAAAAAGGGAACAGAAGATCACTATTGTCTGTTTAGGCTACTTCTGTTTCTTGACTTGGGCTTGCTTTACATACTCACAATTTTTTAACAAGTGTATATAGTGAAGCCTTTGAAACTAAGCATATGAAATGCCTCCGTTTTGCTGCAAACTTTCTGATGCATCAGGCATTATCATCATAAGGTAGGACAGAATGCTCAGGCTGTGAAGGGAATCTTTTTTCTCTCACTGTTTTGCTGTGTCCATCCCTGGAGCTTCACTTGCTCTCAAACTACTAAATTAAAGTCTACTTACTAACAGTGGGAAGATTATTTCTTCCACTCGCTGTTCAGTCCAGGTCTTCAGGTATTAACTGGCAAGACTCTAAAACCTGAGAATACAAGCTGAGGTATCAGAATCCGTTGCCTCAACATATTTCTTATATAAAGAGCTGGCAATAAAACACATCCAACTTAGGAGCAATGCTTGAAAAGAAAAAAGTCTTGAGAAAGATATCTCATAAAAGTAGTTATTTCTCTCCCTACACGATTTCACCCACTTCAATCATCATTACTCTGAACTGCAGAACTTTGCATCAAAGCAAATACTTGAGTGACAGCAGAAGGGTGGGGGGTGTATTTATTTATGATTTTTTTTTTTTAAACAGGAAGTTCCTGGAATGAAGACTAGTCGTTTCAATCTAACAAAAAAACTTGGGAGTAATTAGCTACTGGAAGGTTTTTCAGGATTAATGGAAGCAACAGTTCTCTAGAAGAGTTAGATTAGAAAGAAGAGGAGATCATCCACAGTGCAGCAGCAGGAAAACATGACTGGGGTCCCTGTCACTCTAGCCTAATACGTAAGTCTGTTACTTTGCAATCAAAAATCGATGATTGCAGTCCTGAACCTGCGTATTGCTTAAAGTTGTCCATAAAATTACTCATGTGTATAAGTAATCCCACATGGACCAGTGGGTCTCATTACGTAAGTGTGAGCAAGGGACTTAGGTCAAGATAGTGCATTCCTTAAACCAGATGGATTCCCACTGAAGTGATTAGCAGCACTTCATTCGCCAAATAGAAAGAATTCTACAGGTATTTGTTTGAAGTGTGATATATAGCCATAGTTCCACCTTTCTCTAATGCTTGCGGGGAAAAGTTGAATGCAGAGGTATTACTGACCAAAGCAAATTTCAGACCCATATTCACAAGGATTTGCACCAGAAGTTACATTTGTCATCTGACCAAATCATAAGAAAACAGCTACTCAAATTTCTGCCTTTCATACACACATTTACTGATTCCCAAGAGCATGTGAGATTTTTAAATTTTTTATAAGTACAAAGAAATTATTGCCCTTTTGGAACTGAAAGGTGGACTACATTCAGTGCCACGTTTGGTTTGATCAGTGAGCAAGTGCTGCAACAGTGAAATGTGGTAAATTAAGCAGACATCCTGCTTAAATTAGATTGAAAGGATTGAAACCTTAGTGTTATTCACTACAAATGGATCTATTGGATTATGGGTCATTAGTTCAATCACTTTTAGCAAGTACAACTAAATTGGAATGTTATTAAACGTTTATCTTCCGGGGCAGATTTACAAGTGAAGATAAGGAGATTGTAGAGACTCCATTAGCACTGCCTATTTCAGCATGCATTCCAGTCATAGGCACCTTCCATTCATAAAAATATCTCTGGAACCCAAAGCATCCTACAGATGTCTGCCTTTACATGCTGGTGACTGCACCGCAGCACCCTCCAGACGCTGACCGGTTATTTCCAATACACATTTTTTGATAACCTCTTGCTGCTTTCCTACTCCGTGCTGTCAAGACAGCAGGGGCAAACCTTTTTTAAAAAACGCAAACCAAAAGCTGGATTTCCCAATATTCAGTCAGTCCTAAGGACACTGAGACACTGAGTTTGCTTCTAGCAGCAGGCCGCTCAGTATTTTTTGAAAACCTGAACAATTATTATGTCTAAATTTCTTGCTCCCAAGGGTTTATTTTAACTCTTACCCCGGGTCTCCATGTCTGACCGCTGTCTCCTCCTGAAGCCCACAGTGGCTAGGGGAGGAAGGCACAAGGCAGAGATCAGGGCCTGACTGTCAGCCCCTCGGATGACTTGGAAAAAACCAAGACAAAGAAATTCTCCCAGATCTTTTGCAGGTCTTAATCGCAGGTCTTGAAAAGGCACTCCAAACAATCTGTAACACAATGGCACCAACAAAAGTAGCAGAAAGAGATCTCCCTTTACAAGAATGGTTTGTCAGGACAAGGACAGAGAAAGAACACTAGCAGAGAAACTGGAACAATTCACCACATTGGCTGTAGAGAGAAATGGTTCTTACTAACGCATATGAAGTCATCACATACTTGCTAAGAAAGAGGGGCAGATACACAAAAGCAGTCTCCTTTCCCTCTGAGGTCAATTTGGGTTCTTCAAAACTTTACCTGGGCCCCTCACGTGCCTTTCAAAAGTAAGGAATTAACTAAGCAGGAGAGTTTTCACCCCCCTGGTCTATTGTTTCAGCCCCTGACGACACTAACATTTGTCATGCTAGAGTTTACGCTCCTCCATATTTGTGGTTTCCACACAAGAAATCAAAATTATTTAAATTTCCATGTAAAGGTCAAATTCCAGAAGAAAATAATCACATGAGAAAGGATGGGTTGTGACACTTTTTGTTGCAGGTTCTGAACAAGAATGCAACCACAGGCAGAGTGTAGTTAGCTACTTTTGCCTTACCCTGATTCTGATCGTTTCCTCATTGCCTTGAAAGAGGGCTTTATCCTGACTTTAAAAGCTGGGTTTGACATCATGAAAGAAGTAAGAAGCTTATTATAATCTCAAATTCTTTGCATTGATGGGTAAGAACTGGAAATCTGGGCGATAAATAGAAATTGAGCCTCTTTTAGTTATGATTAAAACAACAAATCTCATTCTACCATAACTGACACACGACTTACAACATCAATAATTGCTTTTGTTACAAAATAATTGTGACACCCAGGTTAAATCAACACTCGAGACCACGTGTCAAGTATCTAGAGAGCCAAACTTGGCCCTGATTCTTGAAGAAGGACCAAGAACCTGAAAAAGCCTTGTTTCCTAAGAGGGGATCTCAGGCCTTTTCATATCCCTTTAAGTGGATCAAGACTCAGGCAAGCTAGATTGTTAATCCATTTCAAAATCTCAGACCAGTTTTTAAATAGTTACAGAAATACAAAAACTGCACCTTAGCCAACATTGTGATACAAGGGACAGCTAGCAGAGAAAGAGAACAAACCAAAACACATTTCCCCAGAATCAACTCTTGAAATTCCCCAAAAGGCAGTAGATTTCACTACTGAAAAGTGCATTTTTATGGAAGGGTGTTGGCTCCGTTATCAACTGCCATGCCCTTACTAGCTCTTAAAAGTAGAACAAATGTTAGGAAAGGTTTTATGACTGAATGGGGATAGGCAGGAGACAGACTATTAAAAAAAGGCATGGGAAGGAGTTAGCACAGAGCCAAAACAATCTTGCAGCTGCATTACATTATCCCAGTGGGAAGTTGCCAGGCTGGCAGCAAAGTTAAACTCTGCATTCATGAAAGGGAAGCACTGATACCACCAGCTACAACTTGCATTAAATGAGCTTCCCACACCTCAGTGCCAATCCAGCTCAGTCCTGCTCTGCAACAATTTTGCAGTTCCAGCCCTGGGCCTGTTTTACACGTAGGCTGCCAGTCAGTCTGAACAAGCCATACATCCAAACAAGCTACACCTCCATGTAATGATTTCTAATAAGGCTTCTTGCAGACCATCACAATAAATAGTGAGGATTGTTCTAGGTAAGCAACAGCTAGCAGATAGTACTTCTCTGGAATCTGCTTCCCACCCCAACACAGTCTGAACATAAGACTTAAAGTCTACATCCCAGACAAACTCCCATGTTATTCACACTAATTATTTTACAATACCACAAATGTACACAGTACTTTTAAAATTACAAAACACAGACATTTTCTTTTCAAGCTGGGAGAGTTTACCATATCTCAGGGTAACAGCTTTGGAAAGGGAATTTATAGAAGTAACTGGGGTGAGAGAAAACATCTTGGAAAAGTTTCCTAAGGTAAAGCAGATCAAGAAGCAGTACCATGGATAAATATCAAAAGGAAAGGCTATGCTTAGGGTAAGATATGGCAGAAAGCCTGAAACTTTTTCATGTCCTTGTCAGCATAAGAGAGACTCGGGGTCCCAGCTGAATGTTTTTTTCCATCCGCAACTGTACCACCACGGTCACCCCCCAGACTTTTCAACACTGTCCAAAACCTACTGTTTCCAGAGACTGACAGAATTTGTTGAGACCTTCCCTGCTGATGGAATAGTGAAGACATGACGCAAACAGCAGAGTGGAACCACAGAAACATAACCAATGTACTTCTAGTTCTTTATTCTTTCACAGGGATGCAGGCTATGGAGTTGGTTTACAGTTGCACAGCTCCTGCAGGCTACACAAGCTCTCAGGGAGGAACAGATGTTAGAATAATATAAATTTCTGTGCCATTTAATTCAAAGCACTTTAAAAACATTAACAAAAACAAACCTTGGGCTATAAAAGCAGACTGTAGATGGGATCACCTCAGTAGTGAAACGCAGGTGCATTTGCCATACAAAATTGCAGCTAATGGTTCACGGTGACATTACACCACCATCCAAAGCCCAGAAAAGAACGGCACTGAGACCACATTCAGGAGCTTTTATTACTTGCAGCTATGAGAACTATTTCTAATAATTCAGATATTAAATACAATTCATAGTACATCATGGCTCTGGAACTCTTTTTGTCATCTTCACAGAAAACTCTACACTTTTTGGAGAGAGTTGACCAGAAGAAGAGAGCGGGCACCATTTATGTGAGTGAGAGGAATGAGAAAAACTCAAGTCCTCTTCCTCCACCGTGTATCTTCCCACAATCACATAACGCTATCATGCAGCTGCAGAGTTGTATCAGTCACCAGAACAATAATATTTAGCACTATCAGAATGTAAAGAACAATACAAAATCTAGTTTATGTAGTCTAAACACATGGTTAATACTCCTATAGGGAACAAAGTCCAAAGAAAAGGACACATCTTTAAAATTCCTCACATTGACCCATAGGCCTCAGTTGAGCACTGTTCTTGGTGTTTCTGATCTTTGAACAGTCCAGTAAATTGGCCAGAGTTAACTCATCAGTGCTGGTGAGTGAGTTAATCAGTCTTTGGTTATAGTTTCGCACTGTCTCCAAACTCAAGTAGGCATTGCATCACACTGGCTTACACTAAATACTTTTTCCACAGCTCCTTTAAGGTATAAAAACAGGGGAGTTTTTTATTAATAGATTATTCCAGAGCAGAGTTTCATGAAAGTGGGGCAATATTGCAAATATAGAAGACATGGAGTCCTTCAGCTGTAGTGAAGGAAGCACATGGAGACACTTTGCTGCAGACTTCTGTAATATTTTGGGTCTCCTGCACTTTATGGGGCAAATGCAGATACATTTCTTTATCTTCACCCTCTCTTCCAACAGAAAATCCCCACAAAGATGCAGAACTACCTAGGCAAATGATTTAAAGATTTTTCTTAAGAACCACTAGGGAATATTTATTTGCAGGCAAAGAAGGTTCATAGTTGTTTTGCTTTTATCTTCATTTTTCCCTCAACAACTTTAGCATTTACAACAGAAATTAGTATCTTCTTTTGCTAGGTTCCATGTGGAAGGACAAATTCCCTCTCAAAAGCAATCAGCCACAACACAGTAGTGCTGGGGGGAGAATTTTTTTGAAAAATGACACCTGTATTTTTAGAGCTCTATAAATGAAGATATCACTCATCTGATACACTGTAGGTCAACTCTTCCTTTCTTTAGTGTTCACTCTTCAGCAACTGAAATCACAAGGCATGAAGTCAATAGATATTTAAGCTATTTAAATAGCACCAAGGATAAAGGTCATGCCTCTGATGTGATTTATCTTCACAAGAACCCTACCAAATCTTGGAAACCACGGCCTTGGAGATAGGAGATTCTGGAGGCTGTATAGATAAGGGGCTGGTGTATTCAAACTACAGATAGCTTTTTCCAGAGTGTATTTAAATAGCTTAGAGCAAGGTCTTAGGTAAAAACAAACAAACAAAAAACCCCCAAACTTTCCAGCAATGTGATATACTTTGGCAAATGCCCATGAAGTTGTAGAGAGTTGCTCTCACCTGTACTGGCTGAGAGGCTGCTGCTTTCCCAAGTATTACACAGCAAAGGAAATCAGAAGTCAGGTCTTCCAGTAACTGCTGCTTCATGGCAGCTGCAAACTAGCCCAGCAAAACAAACAAAAGGAAAGGTACAAAATAATAGTAACAGTAGTAATAATAATAAAAATCTTCCAACAAAGCAGCAAACCTAATCACTTTGAGGTCAGTCAAACATAAGAACTGATGCCAGTGAGAGAAGGGAGAAGGGAAAGCCTGGAGCTCCCCATAAATATCTCAGGAAACCAGTTCTACAGAGATAGCAGAAATAGGCAACTCCAGCACCACAACTGCACAGCATCATGTAAATGTGTCAGCAGATAATTTGGCAAATATTTTTAAAAAGTCGTAAAACCAGATAAACAGAGAAGAAAGTGAGTATCTCCCTGAACCTCTGTGCACATTACTGTACACGTGTGAAAAAACTGCACCCATGACTTTTTAAAGTTTGACCAGTTCTGTGATTTCTGCTACAAAAAGTCTTTTTTTTTTTTTTTTTCAAATTTACTCTATGAAACAGAACTCTGCTTGTGTAACAGACAGCAATGGCACAATTAAAAAATTCCACCTGAGGCCAACTCTGTTCAGCAACCAGAGAGGAAGAGAACTAATTAAAACCATGTTCTCTAAAATCAGAAGTGGTTAGCTGCACATACCAAATAGAACATAGTATCTGTCACAGGCAACTGACCTCAAAACAGGGGAGGGAGCAGGGGAGGTGAACGTAGTTACAACAAAATACACAGTCTGAAGGAAAAAGTGATTTAAGAGCTACTAGAATCACTGATATTTGTGCTTGGGTGAAAAGAACAGCAGACATGGAGCTAAAGCAGATACTAAGGGCACATTCATGCAATCCTGGCACAGATAAACCTGATGATATAATAGGGAGTTCTGCCTATTTTCTTTGAGATCAGTGTCTCAGTAATTTATTAAGCTCTCTTAAACAATAAGTCCAGATAGGAAGGATTTCAGATTAATTAAGTACAAGTTTAAGCCTGCAAAGGGGCATTCTGCATCTCAGAGACCACCTCACATCCATGCAGGAGGGGAGGTATCTTTTGAGAACAAACATGGGGGCCATTACTGACCCATTTGGAAATTTTCCCTGCGTTGCCCGAATCTCTGTAGACTGCAGCAAGTACCATTTTTGCTTCTATGGCAGTCAGAAAGGTCTTGAATCATTAACATGGGAATAACAGCATTGCTATTACTCCCAGACATTTCTTTCTTCACTTTCCAATGTTTTCTCTGTGCTATCTGTCATTACCTTGTTTTCTCATTTTCCTTTTCATTAACAATTATTATTCAGGGGAGGAAATGCAGCACAGACTGAGAATTCATTCAGCATGGATGGAGAGAGACATTTGGTCTAGCGACTTCAGCAGAGGATCAGGAGCCAGGCAGCTTGCAAGACCCAGCCTGACAGTCTCCCTCTTGGTCTTCGTGCAAGTCATTTAAGGTCAAGTATTTTTTCCTTCACACAGCCAAAAGTTCAGTAGGGGGTCAATTCCTTTGGATAAAAGAAAGGGTTAACTACACCAACACTGATGCTCCTACCTGTAGCTGTGCTGTCCTTGCATGAAGAGCAGATACTTCCTTTAGGTTTATCCTCACCACAGTTAAAACACAGGAGATCGTGAGCTCAAATATTTGTGATCTCATCAGTGCATAGCATGGCTTTAAAAACACCACAGGCAGGGAAAAGCTGTGTGCACTACATGAGCTGGTCAGGTCAAAATTTGACTTGGATGAGAGCCTTCTCCCAGCATGACTGAAATAATGGACATTTTTTTTTCTGATCAACTCTAGCTGCAAATGTGTGTGTTTGCAAACATCACACAAACCAGTCCCCAGCAATAACTAGTGCTGACTGGTTCACCACAGTCATCCCATGAAGACAACTTACTGTTGTTGACATCCAAGTCACATTTCTTCTCCTTCAATCTTATGGCGTTGGGAGTAAGAAGGAACTCCCACAGAACAGGGTTCTGCAGTGAACAGCATGTGTGGACTCCAGGTACAGTTCCCCAGTGAGGATCCCAGCCTTCCCATCAGATTGCTATATCTTCTCTGCACACACATATGACAAACACAGCAGCAATGCTCCTTTCAACCTGCTTTAGTTCTCCAACTGGATGGAATGATTTTTAGTTGTTTAACCATAGAGTTGGGAAAAAGACAATAATTCACTTTAGCGTTAATGTGTTTGTGTTTGTTTTTACCATACAGAAGAGCAGAACCTGACAAAGTCCTGTGAAAGTAGATCCTTCTCAGGAAACGAGCCAGTTAAAAGTCAGCTGTGTTAAATTTAGCCTAATTCACATGGCACCATTTGTTAGGTGCATGGACCTATGACTTATTTCTCCCTCATTTTTCTTCTAGGAAACAGGAACACTGATGCCGAATTCAGAGAGCCTCAAAGTCAGGATTGTCTTTCTCTGAGAGTTTCAGATTAATGCAGGATAAAGAGATTAAGTGGACTTTGGTTCTCTGCTGCATTCCTCTGACATACCACAGATACCTGAGGTGGAACAACAAGGTAGCATCATTCTGTAAAAGGTGAAAGATTCACCATCAGTTCCTAATGTTTATATGCAAGCTGGTACATTTTCAAAGTAATAAGGGTGAAGGAATTTATTTTGTAAGGTGAATAGATCAAGTATGGATTAGACTGAATTAGCAAGATTTTTTCCCCCTATTCCCCTTTTCCCCCAAAATAGATATTATCTTGAGAGTCATTGCTGCACTTTTCTTTCCAGGTTAAGAGAAAAAACAAACAACATCCCATCTTTCAAAGCTTCACCAACAGCCAGGTTTCTTTACCAAATTTTCATTACAAGAACTATGAGCAAACTGAGGGTTCTCCAGGTGCCTTACACCTTCCATTGACTGTTTGAAAACATGGCAAACTTCAGCACTACCACAAAAAAAAACCCAAAAAAACCCCCACAGATTAGTAGCTATATTTCCATCCTCCCTCCTTTATTCCTCTTCTGTGTTCTTACTCTGATATTGCCTCTTCAATATATGCCAGCAAAAACATTTATTTGAATGGATTTGAGCTTAAAACTAACCAAGCAAAAAAAAAAGTAAAGCAAACCTCAAGTAAACCTCAATGCAGTTCACTAAAAAGCCATACAAACGTTTCGGCTGGGCTAAAGGATGCGGTATTTTAGCATCAGCTGCAAAATATTAATGAAAATAACTCTCAAAGAGTTATACTAGAACCCTCTGATCTAAGCTGCTATATACTCAAAGCCTTATTGAGAACTGAAATACAGGGACTTTTGTAAACATACTATTTTTCTCCCTTCTGAAAAAGTAAGCAGAATCACACTTATCTTCCTGGACAAAGTCAGAACCCTACTAAACATCATCCTTAGTACTAGTTGAGAGGAGGAAGTTCGGGTACAAGTTTAGAGGGCATTAGCTATTTGGCATTCACTCACCTCACAGGCATTAAGCAGAATGTGATTTATTTTATTTTCAAAGCTGAATGAACTGCCATGGAGAAAGGCACCATTACTGTGTGCTAAAAATATCCAAACACAGGGGGAGCACAGAGGAGTTAGTGCACTGTAAATTCATATTCCAACATATTGCACACTAACTTTCCTGTACAGACAAGCCCTTAGACTAATAGGCACCTGGGAGCCTTCAAGTCTGAGTGCCCAATAAATAAAAAGGCTATTTTATTTTATTTTTTTTACTAGTGCTCTGGAACCAAGCTCTGATGTCCCTACTCAGACAATGCTTCCATTGAAATCAAGTCTTGGTCTATTATTAAATACTATTCCTTTTACAGCTGCAAGCTTTCCAGGTTAGAGGATAGGGATTTCATATCAAGTCAAATCACTAATCTCTGTCCAAAGGGAATTGCTCAGGCATTTATTTTGATTTTATATAGGTACCTTGATACTGCTTGATTCAACAGACTTGTGCTGATGCCTACTGAAGTAACTCCCTGCATATCCACCAATTTCCAACTCAGATAAACTCAGAGCAAAACCAAAGCAAAACAAACAAAAAAATTTCAAAGTTAATCTCCTTTTAAAAGCTGTTCCAGATTCAGATTTGTTTCAGACAAAGTCAAGGACTGTGTTTGAAAACTATTAACACAGCTTTCAGTTCTACTTTCCCAAGCTATAAGAACACAGTGAACACTCAGAGCAGAAAATGGTGTGTGTTTGAAGGCTCCACTGCACTGAGTTCAAAGTAACTTGAGGCTCAGTTGTGTGAGCTGCTCCCCCCAACCACAGCAATCTCCCATACTGACAGGCAAGCTTGAGTAGAGCCCACCGAACTCAATGAAACACTGCTAGACAAGAAGTTAACTCACTGCCAAGAGTTCACAACCTGATATATCAATTCCCCAGTCACAACGAGCAGTCCTGTTTTAGCAAACCTGCCTACCCATAGCCAGGCACTACAAGGAATTAGCTGCAATTCTGCGCAGCTGCAGGGAAGTGACTGCAGAGGTGAGGCTCAGGATAACAAAGCAGACCTGTCCAGCATTTGCTTTTTAACTCTAGCTGCAAGAAGCTGCTCAGATTCTGACACAAGAACTCCTTGAGGTACCCAGCCAGCACACAAAGGAAACAATCACATCCATGGTATTTTAACTTCCTGCTATACTTTCTGCTTTTTTAGAATGATGGGTCAATGACAAACATTTTCCTTCTAGGCTGTTCACTCATTTATAGTGGTGTTCATGGTAAGTTTGACAGCTTTATCTTTTCTCAGCTACTTACAGCTGTGACTCCATTACTTTGAAGTCAACTTGGATTTGGTTGGAATGAAGTGCAGACATCAGTGACTCAGGCTTAGCATGTCACCTGCATTTGTTATCTCCCAGTAGACAATTTAATCAATTATAGTTTTTTGTCTAGGCAACAGAACAAGACAAAAACGCTGATCAGCATTTCACAGGGTTGTTTCTTCACTGCTAGCAGGCCATTTAACATCTGATAGACCATATAAAAAGGTCTTCCCAGGGGCTTAGAGTGTTTGGGCTGTTCTTTTTATAGTGCAGAAGGTCATTAATGAGCAAGCGAAAGCAGTGTGGAAATAGCTAGACCAGTCTTGTTGAGTTAATAAGAAACTGTCATTCTGCTTCAGTACTTTCTCATTAAGCCTAGCAGTGTTCACGTCTAAGGAGACTGATGGTACAAATCTATTTTAATGCTCAATTTAATTCCTCGAGACTTGAGTCAAAGAAAGTTTACCCCTCCCTTTTTTTCCTTGACTTTATCTGTTCAGCAGTTTCTGAGAAAAACACATTACTTCCTTTTACAAATGCAGCTCAAAAGCTGAAATGCATATTTTTTTCAAGAGCTAGATGTACCTTGACTTTCCTGAACAGAAGAACAGTTACCACAAAACAAATTTTGTCTTCTTGTTCTCATAAAACCGTCTATAAAGATAGCCACCATATTATCACCCCATGCACATTGTCATGGACTAGAGTCTTAAGGTAACTTAGTTGTTGGGTTTAAGTGTCAAACAGAAATTAAATTCTCCATTGCTTAAGTAGGATTAAGGAACAGATACCACATATAACTGAGCAAGAAGGGTTTGTCATGCAATGTTAACAATGAAATCAAAAAGCCACTTCTTGCTAAGAACAAGAAAAGCTTTATTAACTCCTTAACTACTCTCCTATGCCCCACTCAATTTTGGTGCTCTGACTAGAATCTTAACTGAGTTCACATGCCTTTGTTGTTACCTTCTGCAGAGGATCAGTTACCTGTCGTTCAGAGCTTTTGTTGCCAGATCCATTTTCTCTTAAGCAGCTTTTACTGCTGTAACTATTCCAAGGAACTGACTTATTAGAAGCTCAGCATCACCCATATGAGAAGGAAATGTTGCTCAAATGCTTAAAATTATTAAACAGTGATCTTCGTGTGACACCGAGGTTGCCCTCAGTCTTGTCCTGCAGCTCAGTTAAGTGAAGATGTGGGGTAAAACATAACATCCTTGCTGATGCTTGGTCACTGCAGGCTCAGTCTCTTCCTACCATCACCTCAGATCAGGCACAGAAAGCCATGCTGGCACCAACGCAGCATTCGGTAACTTAGGCCTAGCTTCAGGCATGTGGAAGTCCAAGAGAAGAGGGAAGGAACAGATTAGAGCGAAGTTCATCAAAGGAAACTGATGGAAAAGAGTCACTTGTTCCCTTTTGTACTTTACATGTACAAAACTTTCATGTGTGTATCAGGCCAGAACTGCTAACAATGAGCAACGCGAGTTCTCTCCTGCTGTTTTGAACACCAAAGAAAACAGTCCAGTGCATTAGTGAGGGAGTTTCATTCTCTTATCTGTTATTCTCCAGCATTTGTTAGCTAAAGCTCTTAACTCTCCTGGCTACCCATTGCTCACACCAGGGAAGTTCCTAAAGCACACCTTTTCACACAGCATGGGTTTCATCTCATAGTTGATTTCTCTTTTCTGAACTCCACACATACGGAATTTCTTGTTAGTAAGCCTGTAACGACTGTACCTCCCAGCTCTGAAAACTCCCTCCAGGGCTGTTTCCACAGAACTCATTTTTATGTTAGTTTCTTTTCCTTTTCTTCTCCTTACAACAACCTTCCAAGAAGTCCCTAGATCTTTCAAGGCAAAGTACTATTTCCTGCAGTGCAGATACTGTGGTAAGGACCCGGATTTGCTGAAGATTTGAAATCTCAAATCATTAAGGTCATACAAAGGTGAAAAGCATTTAAAAGACCGAAAAAGAGGTGAGAAAGATAAGGTGCATCCATACGCACCAAAAATATTGCAGGATCCCAGTAATGTAAATAAACAGTTTTTATTGTAAGGGATGCTTTAGAAACCCACTGATCGGAGATAACTTAAGAGAAATCTCCCATTGTTGTAATTCCATGAGTGTTTCCCATTATTCACTGTTGCAGATACCGTGCAAGACAACTACAGACTTTTCCCCTCCCAACTACACATTTGCCAGATGAGCACTGGTAATTTTCTCACTACTAATACTCTTGAAGGTAGTGCAGCTTCCAGGGAGAAGAAAAAGGAAGATGTTAGTTAAATCCATAGTACATACCCCCCACTACCTTAGAGCAGATTTAGGGCTAGTGTTGGAATCATACCTAGAATTACCACAATCTACTC
This sequence comes from Pachycephala philippinensis, assembly GCA_013397055.1. NCBI lineage: Eukaryota > Metazoa > Chordata > Aves > Passeriformes > Pachycephala > Pachycephala philippinensis. The sequence goes on from VWZT01009954.1 coordinate 155,175, forward strand.
TGCACCATGTCAAGGCACAGTGGTGACAGCATGAGACCACCAAAGCAGCAGCATGGCTGGTAGAACTGACAGTAACTACTAAGAAAAGACTTGAGCTGCATTTTTGTCTAGTGGGGAAGATGGGGGCAGCAAGGCAGCAGAAGTAACATAGCTCCTAAGAGCAATAAGAACTAAATATCCAGATGATAAAGCACACATGCTTTTATTGTTTCTGATACTTTCTGAAGCTGGTCAGCTCTATGAGAAAGTCATTTATATATTTACTACAATATGAAATAATAAGAAATAAAATGTAAAATATTAGTGAGAAATGTAAAAATATTAGTGAGAATTCATGCAAGGCTTAAGAACTTCGGAAGGATCAAACAAATACAAAAAAAACCCCAAGAACATTGTCTCAGGAAGTTTCCTTTTTGTGTTGTGGTTGTCAATGGAAAAAAATACTCATCTTTAAAGTCTTCTCTCCATTTTGGTATTTTTATTACACAGCCTGCGTAATATAGGTTTGGCTTTTCTTAGCATATATTGTTGATTCTGGATACCTGAAGTTGTTCTCCTAGAGTCAGTACTCCATATGTAAAGAAGGAACTCTGTTTAGCAATATGTAGTTTCCTTGCTCTTCCATCTGCATTTTAACCTTTAGTGACAACTGTAAGATATGTCAGCAAAATTCTGTTTTTCATGCTGCCATCACTGCTTCTTTCTTGCTGTCTCATCAGGGCTGGCCTTAGGTTGTACAGGGCTCTACGTGCCAGTATCACACACAAGCTGATATCTGACTCCTTCCTCAATTATCACTGAGTCAATAAAATCGGCCAGCATGGAGGAACTATGCAGGCGTTGCCTCCTTTCTAGAGACAAAGATACTGGAGTTTTTCTCCCTCGGGCAAGAAATGAGAAGTGTGAGATGTGATTTGTGATGAAATTCAGAACCATGCTAAACTTGCCTGGTTTCAGATTTCATTACCCCCACAGTAGAAAGGTTTGGCAAAGTAAGAGATCCTCTGCCAATTAAGAACACATAACATAAAGAATTCAGGAAGCTTCCAGCATGCAGCAAGGTCAGAAGTTTCAGCTTCAGTCAAGCTTTCTTTTGAGATTTGTTCAGGCTTTGAATTCTTACAGGGTTTTTCTTACAGACCAAGAAGCTGTCGAGCGACTACACATACCCTGACAAAAGTAAATAGACCCATTTCAGCTTTGCAAATAGTCATGGGTAGCAGAACAGCTGGGAATGCTGTGCTCTTTCTTGGGCTTGCAATAGTCTTATGCCAAAAAGGACTGGTGCACACTCAGAAGGAACCTCAGAGCAGGATGATAGCAACTGCCCCATCTAAGGACGTGCCACTTTCAACAGTGCTAACGTTGTCTCAACAGCAACTGACAATGTAAGGATGAACAGCTCATGTTGTTATATTGAACTTCAAGCCCACCACATTAACATCTGTTCTAAGACTCATAACTACGTATCTGGAATTCATGTCTTTCTTTCTCTGCCCTTTCCTGACCAACGTCCCACGGCACGTGAGATTGCCCCCATGGTATAAGTTCATTTGAGACAAGCTCTGCACATACCATAGGTAAGTTATTAAAGCCTACACATTGCAGGAAGTATAAAAACAGCAGAGGCCTGGATCTAGGTCTTTAAAGTCCGGTGATCTTTGTGCAAATTTGTCCAGATATTGTGGGTAAGGGGAGCGGGTCTTTAGAAAGTGAAGAGCCTTCTCTACAAGAATTCTTTTATCTCCTTAAAAATCTACGTGAGCTTTTACAGTACCACACTTCAGCGTTGTGCCCTGCCAGCAAGTTGTACCATCTGCAGCTTTCCACACATCCTTGGAACAATGGCTCTCTCTGCCGGTGCCTTAACATCCTGTACCACAGGCCAGCTCTGCGGGGGAAAAACGCTGAATACCCCCAAGCAGAATGGCTTACATTTTCAGGGAAAATCCTGCCCCTTCCTCTCCAGGACTGAAGTTCATTCTTATAGTATGGGTTTCCCAAGTACTGCCCTTAAAATATATATATTGAGAAGACAATCTTCTACTGCTAGAAAATTGCTTACCTCTACAGTTTACTCTCTTGTACTTTCAGCTAAACCTAGCAAGAAAACTGGGGCTTTGTCAGGAGGAGACACAGATTTCTGCTTATGGATTCCTTTGCCTTTTTATTATTAATCTACCCAATAGTTGATGTCCCTAGCCCTAAGAGTGCTAACTCTTTATACAAAATTCTTACATTCAGGCCCACGCCTCTCAGAATTAACTGCCTGCTCTAAACCAATTCACCTTAAGACAAGAATCATGGAATGGCTTGGATTGGAAGGAACCTTAAAGATCAGGTAGTTTCAACCCCCCTGCCACGGACAGGGACACTTTCCATGGGATCAGATTACTTAGAGCACCATCCAACCTGACCTTGAACAGTTCCATGGATGGGGCATACACAACTTGTCTGGGCAACCCGTTTCAGTGTCTCACCACACTCTCAGTAGAGAATTTCTTCCCAATATCAAATCTAAACCTACCCTCTTCCAGTTCGAAGCTGTTCCCCCTTATCCTATCACTATGTGCCCTGTAAAAAGTCCCTTTCCAGCTCTCTTGTAGGCCCCTTAAGGTCCTGGAAGGCTGCTTTACGATCTCCCCAGAGCGGCCTCTGGTGAAACAAAATAAAGCCTTCCATTTTTCTTTTAACAATGCTATTGATTTAAAAATACATCTTAGAGCTATATTCAGGAAATACACACCAAACAGGACTTCACAGAACATTCATACAGAACTTATTAATTAAAGTGTGAAACGTCAATATTTGTAGCTTCATCTTAGAGAAATGGAGCACTTACTGCTGCTAAAGTCACTGAAAGCTATGGCTTCACATCTCTCCTAAACTAAAAATAAAAATCAGACCGTGAATTTCTAAAATACTTTGAGATCTTTGGATGATAACTATTACAGAAATGAAACTGTAATTATTAAAATAGTCACTGTTACCAAAAATGCAAAGCAGCTGCAAATGAGTCTTTGGATCTTCATTGCAGCAAAAGAGAGAATGAAACTCACCTCAGTAATGAGGAGACAAGTGATCTCCAGAGAGAGTAGCACTACCTGCTAGGCCATTACAATTACACAAGTTGTTCAATAGATGGTACTGACAAAGTATTCTGAAGAGTTTCAGGGCTTACAGATGTGCAAAACATGTTGAGAGGTTAAGTCGGGAGTAAAACAAAACCTCAGGATGTTTCTGCACCTTCCTAAGCTTTTTCTTAAGTGGATTCAAGTCTAAATTTTGATTGTTAATTTTATTGTTACTCTCTCTGATCTTTCAGTTTTTTAAATACAGGATAGAGAGCTTGAATCTAGAACAACAGTTGAGATGTCCCAGCCATCAGGAAATGTAGGAGACATTTGGAATAAAAACAAGTAACTCTGAAAAGCAGTATACAAGAGGAGACTTACCACTGAATGGAGAGCAGGAAAGAAAATACTCAGTTGACAGCAGCTTTGATCTTGTAAGTCCTATGGCAGCAAAACTTCCTGCCCCTTCCCCTTAATGTCTTTTACTATCTATTTCTGTTAAAGACTGTTTTCAATCATGGTTCAGACACCGATGGCAATCCACTAAGTGCTGTCTGGCTTGTGGTACAGATTCTGTCTGCTTTGTACCATCAGGAAAAAGTTAAGGTGGCAAAACAATCACTCGCAGAAATTGTATACAGTCAACTGTTAAATGATCTATGTGTACATAGAAGTACAGACACTACTGATTAATGGTAGAACACCACTGTTCCTTATAACCCCTCCCTAGGACCTGCAGCACTGAAAAAACACAGCTGGAGTAGCAGAGAACAAGCTCTGTCTCAAAGCATATTCTAAGATGCCATCAGTTTTCCCCCAGTTGTTGGTCTAACAAGTGGTCCTAGGGCTGAAGGGAACCAGGAGGTCTCAGTGCACAGCACACAGCCTCCCTGGTACAAGTAGGAGCTGCAGGAGCAGTTACACCGAGAGCAGGAAACAGCCAAAACAAAGACCAACTCTCAAAGGGCAAACAGCAATTCTTTGCACAAATCGGTGGACATTGGTTTAGCTCTCAGCATAAATCCTTAACTGCAATTTATAGAGAAAAACAGTTTATCTTTTCCTCAGCAATTCTACATCACTGGGAACACAGAGCAACTTGAAGTTCTCTTCATGTCGAAGGTTAACGTTTCATGCAGAAATTTCAGACCCACTAGCACAGTGCGTGTACAACAGTGGACTGCAGCAGTTGTGGTCAAGCCCTAGTGTGCAAATCCTGAAGAGATGAATATTCTCTTATCAGCAACTCATGATGTAACTAACAAATTGGCACAACCATTTCAGCTTTTGCTGTTTGCAAGGAGATAAATCGATACCCCTCTTCACCAGGTATCATAAGCACTTATGGTAAGGTTAACTAACAAAAAACTGATCTCTTTGCATCTTGCTGAAGATTACTGCATGTACCTTTTAGTTATCTCAGTGGGAGATACAGCAAGGGCATATACAGCCTTAATTTGTTGTAGTCAATTTCTTCAAAACAGATCGAAGGAGGTGGTCCAGCCCTTGTTATTTCCAATGCTTTTGTTTGGTAGTTCCTTGCAAGATAAAAGGCCAGGGAAAAATTTTGTATTTAGAGATTATTTTGTATTTTTTGAAAGTGGTAATAATCAACTGTTATTAAAATTAATTTATTATTAAGCCTCAAACATGATATATCAAGCATCACAGTCAAAATTATTTCAACTACACTTACAGTAGCGGAAGTGGTGGGGTTTTTTTCTTTTTATTTTGTATCAAAAGTCAAGAATTATATATTGTATTAACAAGCAGACAACAGCAAGGTTTTTTTTTTCTCTCCAGACCTCACCTGTAAACTGGAATACCCCTAAATATGCATACTAGAGCATGCACTTAAAATAAATGTGGTTTGAGGCTATTTAGGCATGCCTGTGTGCATTAGGGTCATACCTGGAAGCAGAAAGTTGGATTTTATTTGGCCTTGCACTGTAGGCAGCAGACTGTGAGAGATGGAGAAAGCTTGCACGAAGTTAACCAGCAGGTCAAAGGTAGCACAAAGCACACAACTCACCTGTTTCATATTGCAGCTTCTCTCTACTGGATAGCATGGCCTTCTACTAATTTGTCCCCAGCAGAGGTTAAGTTAATTATGAACATTTAATCTAGACAGACAGCCAAGAGCAGTCAAGCCCTTAGGAGAGCAGTCAATGCATCAGTAGTGTTAATTAGGACAAGATCACCTGTTCCAGGTTAATAGTTGTCTGCATCAAGGTCTTAATATTTTCTCCCCAGTTTTTCTGTCTACAGTCCACTACAGTCCTGATGATACATTTGATGCACCTTTTTTGACCATAACAAAGGAAAATGCAAAATAAGATTCTTGGTGTATTTGATTAAGTTAGGTGGAGCAAGAAACAGAAGAGGGGCAGAAAGACCAAGAATACGGGTTTTAAGAGTCACCAAGTTATATCATAGGGGAAATTCTCTTACGAAATTTAGATGAAACCACAACACTTGGGTCCTATTTATGATTTGTTCTGACACCTTCCTGCTCCACAAAAAAAAACCAAAAAATTACATAAATATAAAAACACTGACAGGTAAAAGACCAGATTTACCTCTAGACTGAAATGTTTGTTCTCTGAAGGAACGATCGCCACAGTATCCACAGCATTCCTGTTTTCCCCTGGCTCAGGCCATCTTGCCTCCAACAGCCACCCCAGCCAGCAGCTCCCACACAGCAACAGGCCAGAGCAGAGGGGCTGTGGAGATGGGAAATGGTGCTTGCAGGTGCTGGCAGGGACATGTGCTGAAGAAACTCCCATGAAATGAGGATAAAACAAGAGAACAAAGACTTACCCAGTGTGTCCTTCCTGGTTGTGGCTACTGCAGCCGGGCAGCTCTGCCACCAGCATCCACCACCACAAGATGGCTGCTGCTTCCTCAGGGTGCCTGTGCCCACCATGGAGGGACAGCCAGGCTCCCTCTCCTCACAGGAGCTCTCCCAGCCACACTGAGGGACAGCCAGGCTCCCTCTCCTCACAGGAGCTCTCCCAGCCACACTGAGGGACAGCCAGGCTCCCTCTCC